>CABHPH010154599.1:50172-68422 GCA_902168325.1 Peromyscus nudipes | reverse complement strand
TATAAGCAATCAGTCCCATCTAGGTTCAGTGGTAGACCTCTGCATGAGTGATGTCTTTATAAACATGTGCATTTGTTTCCCCATACGTACATACACAAACAATACTCACAGGTATATAAACATTGTCCCACACACATAATTAAGTAAAGGTTAGAAAAACATACATCACACAACTTGAATACATAGTAACAACCTTTGAAGCTATTTCAAACTTTAAGTCCTTCATTCAAAATCAGGATCATCTCCGTTTGATTCTAAATATTTCTCTGAACATTCAGTAGTGATAGTCTGTGTATGTATTTTGTTGTTATTTCTCATGCAAAACCCCCATTACTTTCTATCTTATTTTGGAATTTTCTTAACATCTTTTGTCTTACATAACTTACATTTTGACACTATAACAAATATTTGAGAGAAATTCTTTTAAAAAAAGGTTTGTTTGATTCACATTTTTAAAGGTTTGACTATGGTGCTTTGTTCATTCTTTTTGGGCCAATCAATTGCCTGTGTCACGGCAGAAACACATGACAGAGTCACATTGCTTACACTGAGGTATTCTGGAAACAGAGAAAAAGATAGGAAGTGATCAGAAATTGAACTTATATTTCCTGGCTATGGCCTCAGTGACCTTGATCCTTGGCTACATCCACTCCTTTCCACTTGCCTCCAATGGTGCTGTCACATTATGAATCCATCACATTTGATAAAGTTTGGCTACATTTTGTCTAAGTGAAGGTATTTAGGTTAATTAGTTTTACTTGTTACTTGTATTGATTTTTATCGGTTTGGGAATAATTTCTTGTCTTTGTGTCAAATAGTGCCCCCTTTATCTTCATTGCCTCTTTTCAGAAGGCCAGTTGACGGTGTCTGGACGTCAGATTGTCTCATTCAGTCCTCTCTGTCTCTTGACTCTACTTCAGAATTTTCATTCCTTAATTTCTGTACATGAGATGCAAATTACTGGGCTCAGTAGTCCAATTCACTGATTATAAGCTATGTGTAGTTTTCAGAAACAAGCGGTATTCAACTTCAAAATTTACTGAACATATTTTGAAACAGGTTCCTATTGGGTGATTTAGAATTGTCATGTGCTGTGTAAAGTTACATTATTATTTCCTCTCCTATTCTTATCTTCAATTTCAAAATTACATTGACTATTAGCTTATATATGTCAATGTTCTTACAAAATAAGAACATTGCTATTATTTCATGTGCACTATTTAAATATGTACATTATTGGTGTGATGTTTCTACTTCTACAGGCTTTGATGTTTTCTTTAGTTTGGTGATTAAAGCCCATGTACATATAATGTGATGTTCTCTCTCTCTCTCTCTCTCTCTCTCTCTCTCTCTGTACACTTATATGTATGAATATGTGTGTGCTGTTGTATGTGCATGACATATGTGTAAATGTCCATATGGAGGCTAACGGCCAATTTTAGATATTGTCTATAGTATATTTCCATGCTAATTTTTTCAAACATTTCCTCATATGGACCTGGAGCTAACCAGTTTGGCTAAATCGGCTGCCTACCAAGCCCTTGGAATTCCCTTTCCTCTACTTTCTTAGCACTGGAATTACAAGCACGCATATCTATAGCTTGCTTTTCTACATGAATGTTGGGGATTAAACTCAGGTCCTAATGCTAAAGTAGGAAACACTTTCAGCATTGCAATTATCTCCCTATGGATGTTCTGAATCAGTAGTAATTTGTAGGGCTTGGTGTTTTAAGAATTTTGTCTGTATAATATTTGTACTGCTGCTTACCAATGTGTCAGATCCTAGTGACCTGAAAACACTTTAAAGGTATTAGATTGACCAGAATTTTTTAACCAAAAAATATCAACGCGAAAATCTGAACTCTAGAATGTTGCTATAATTTCATGTTTTTTTTTTCTGAAAAAAATTCCTCTCAGGTAAAAGTAAAAATAGTCTTCCTTCAGGCACCTCACGAAGAGTAGACTTTATGATGTTTACCATTCACTTCATGTTCTTCACTGTGATCCTGGAGTTGTGATGTGTACTGCTTCAGATTCACACTTTGAAGCCTACAATGTCTCGACTTCTTTTCTCTAGGGCGCTACTAAGATGTAACTAGACCATT
Source organism: Peromyscus nudipes (assembly GCA_902168325.1). NCBI lineage: Eukaryota > Metazoa > Chordata > Mammalia > Rodentia > Cricetidae > Peromyscus > Peromyscus nudipes. The sequence goes on along the minus strand of CABHPH010154599.1, from coordinate 66,317 downwards.
CCTTCAACAGAATTTCTGTTCAATCTATGCCTACCAGCCTTTATTTTGTTATTCTTCTTGTTACCTGGCTATGCTTGTTATAAATCATGTTTCAAAAAAAATTTCATTATATTTTGTCCACTGTCATTAGTAAATTTCTGCCCTCTTGGAGTTCCTGTCCTGATTATCTTCAATGACAGTAATGTAAAAGTATAAGCCAAATAAACTCATTTCTCCCCAGTTTGCTTTAGATCATTGTGTTTCCTAACAACAATAGTAATCCTAACTAGGTCACTTAGACTCTAATAAAAATGCTCCTGTCCACATGGTAATGGGTGAATAATTTTGAGTCCTTTGTACATTTGGTTAATAGCATTTAGAATCCATCTTGATGTAGAGAATTCAGTTACATTTCATCTAATTTTAAATACTGTAGCAATTGTAAAGTACTTTTCATTTACACAATGATTTAAACTTTGTAAAGTACCCTAAGTTTTATTTGTATTTTAATCTTCATTATCTCAAGAGGAAGTAGGTACTTTATCTTGTTTTTAAGATTAATTTATTGTTATTTTATGGGCATGAGAGTCTTCATGTATTTATGTGTACTACATTCATGTCTGGTTCCCTTAGAGGCCAGGAGAGGCCATTCGATCTCCTGAGATTTGGTTTATAAATGTTTGTGAGCCACCAAGTAGGTTTTGAGAACCAAATCTAGAACCACTGCTTGTGAAGTTTTATACTGTACTTTTTCTTTTTTATAGATATGAGCATAAACAAATATCAGTGTAGTTGATATTTCTGTTGTCCTCTGCAACCATGCTTGATGATTCAGTGGCACAGTGAAAAGCACCAGGCAACTTGGATTCAAGCAGTTTCATGTAAGCTGTTCCTTCTCCCACAACAGGAAAGGTGTGCACCTGCTTTTAGAAAACCTGCTTCTGTAAGTGACAGAGCATAGGCCTTTTGAACTAGTGTGGATCCTACAATGTGAGAAATTGGGCAAAGCAGCTTTACCAAGGCCACAACCAATCCTTAGTTACACACAAAGATATTATACAGAATTATCTCATTTTTAAAGAATCTAACAAAAAATTTATAACTGTGACAAGCCACTTCAGTGTGACAAAATAGACTCAATGACTTAGCAGTAATTTCATGAAATCTTAGAAGTAAATAAATGCTATTCTAAAAGTACCACTAGTCAGTAAATATTAGTAGGATATGTAAATGGAACACTAGAAATAAAACAGATAGAATACTGTTGATCAAGGTCATTATTTTCTTGACAAGAACTTGTAAAACTTACTAAATATCTGTTCATGTCATTTTTAGTGTATGGAAAATTAATATTATAAAATAATATTACATAAAATATCTAGGATAATTTTTCTTTCAGTTATTGATATTTATTCCATCTTATATTTTTATATAAGAGCTAATTAACCAAATATTTACAATGTCAATTAATCTAGAAAAGTGTGCATTCTTTTAAAGTTTGCATGGCATTAAGTGTCATTTTTCCAAAAATGATTTTTACAATTCTCTATGAGGATCCAAGAATAGAAGAGGTACATCTTCCTCTCTCTGTGCTTACATGTCATCTCATATTTCAGTTTACTAGCCTCCTATAGACACATGGTATGATTTAGGACCTTAAGTGAAGGCTTGCTTTTTAGAGAATACTTCAATGTGTAATACACCTTACCCTCTCAGGAATGGAACTTCTCTTGTAACTGCTTGCTAGTTATATGAGGATTGTCTTCACAATGTTCTCAGAGCTTTTTCTCATGGTAGATTTTAACATTTTTCCCTCTTAAATCTTTTGTTTTCCCTGCTCAGAATTTCGTTATCAACATGTCAGAATTAAAATGGCTACAAAGAATTTAGTCAATTTAAAAAAAACATCAAACTAGTCTCACAACCGCAACATGCAAAACACTCTACCAGAAATGTTAGTTTAGGATAAAAGGTGTTTGATCTTGGCTTGCTTTAGGTTGCAAACAGATGAGTCACCAAGTTGTATAAGTTTGGATAGAAATATCATTTTTTAAAAAGTGTGCAGTCATGTGTACATACATCAGTGTGGTTTAGAGAAATGTTAAGTTTCACATGATGCACTATTGCACCTCAGACTCTGATTCAGATGTAGGGTAAATACTGAAAATCCTAAATGATACAAGTGCTGCAATTCTGTAAAATATACCTTGAATGTAAGATTTTAGGGCACATCTAGGATTACACGGTAATTAAACCCATTTTCCATTGTTTGTATTTGAATACATTCTTACTTCCCTAGTGAGAATTGTGAAGAATATGACCATTGATTATAGGATGCCAGAGTAGTTTCTGCAAAGAAATTGTCATGCCAACATATCACATATGTCATGGAAAATACAAATCAAATAGAGAGAATCACATCATTCATTCATTCATTCACTCACTCACTCATTCATTCATTCATTTATTCACTCATTCATTCATTCATCATTGAATTTCCATGAGTTTAAACGCTTCTTCTCTCCACCTGTACACGTCAAAAACTGTGATCATGATGAACTTAGTTTGTTAATCTAGAAGTTGAGTTGACATTCACTTCACTATTACAAAACTGTTTGTGCTTCCAACAGTTCATCAATAGCATATGTAAATTGTGTACCATGATATATAACATTAAAGATATGTTTTAATACACACAACAGTAGGTGTTTATTTTTCATGATACATTTGACTTATCAATATCTTCTTTTCTGGAACAACACTTGCATCCTACACTCAGCTATCAGTTTCCCCTCCATGTCTTCTGCTAATTACAGCTCATGTGACTTCAGTCAGAATACAAAGTAGGACATAAAATATCATATACTTCTTAGGAAAGGATCATAATTCACCCAGGTTTGGCTATATTTTTGTGCTGATGTTTTAAAAAGCAATTATCCACAACCAAATTCTTGCCTTTCTCTTTAATTTTTTTGCCAAATATTTCAGCCTGAATTTCTGATTCAAATGCAAATTATTTTGGCAAATTTCTAGGCAAATGATGTTCCATAACAATACTTCATCTTTAATAAGCCTATTTTTGAGTATTTATTTCTTATCAATACTATCTTTTAGATAACCCAGAAGTATTTTCTAACCCTAATGCTACTGGCTTATCCTAATTCATACATTTAAAAATGATATTTTCATTATTATTTTTGCAATTCTATAAAATGTATTTTGATCTTATGTAATGGTTCACTGACTTCTCTCAGATCAATCCTCATTTTCTTACTTACTCAACTTCCAACCTACTCAAGAAAATAGTTATATCTTAATCTGCCTTCCAACCTACTCAAGAAAATAGTTATATCACAAGAATTGATAAAATTTAAATGTAGCAATATTAAAGTTCATGTAAAGGTAAAAAAAAGTATTCCTGTTTATTAAAATCAATTTGTCAATGTTATATAAAATATAAACCTAAATTATATAAAATATATGCATATATATTTGTTTTGGAAAGTGACAACTATTATTTGGTTAATAATTGCCATGGTAGGACAAGAGAAAATGTATCTTCACGATACAAAATACAAATTATATTACAGACATTGAGTTCTTAAACTGATAAGGACAATAGAGACTAAGATTTTGGAAATAAAGAATGCTTTTTAAATGAGGAAGTCCTAATTGTTGTTTTACCCATGGGAGTTTTTAAAAGATGTAGATCTTGATAAATAATTAGGAATTCCTAAACCAATGTAAAGCTAGTGGAACAAATAGGCAGATATTTGTTCTCATGTACCATGCCAGAGTCTCACCAAAGTCAGGCAGTGTTTTTGTTTTTGTTTTTTTTTTTATTTTGCTGCTGCTGTTATTGTTGTTTGTGCTTGTTTTTTGTTAAGAACACTAGCTTAGTTACATAAGTGACATTTAAGAGTAGAAGACCCCTAGATCCAGAATGATGGAACAAATCTTTTAAGATTCTACTAAGCCATCAATTTTATCCTTCATCTTAGGTAACCACATGCTAGTGTTTGAAACTATTGAATGGTGCTTTACAAGTGGAATGGTTACTAAGGACAAGCTTTGGGAGATGGACCTAATGCTCATTTGTTTGTCTATTTGTCATTTAGGTATAAAGACATCCATATATTGTGTGGATACAGTGGAAAGAATTGTTATGTGGATCATCATAAGTGTGGTAGAACTGAGACAGACCTACAAAAGCAGTCTATGAATTTAATATGAACACCCATTCTCTGCTTGAGGCACTTTCCTCTACTGACTGCAAATATGGGCATCATTAGTCACATGGAAGCTGAGAATTGATTGTAGACAAATTGCTAAACTGTCTTATTAATAAAATAAAACAGAGTCAGAAATTGGGGTTAATGCTGAGAGATCAGAGGAATGGGACAATCTACAAGCCAACCTCACCTCACCGACCTTCAGTCTCCAAAGAGACCTACTTCCTGTATACCTACACCTATATTCCTTTCTGTTCTGCTAGCTCATTTCCTCTCTCCACTCAGCTACATCACTTCCTCTTCTTGCCCAGCTCTGTCATTTCCTGTCTGTCTCTACAGACCTCCAGACCTTTATGGTTAACTAGTGTTGAAATTTAAGACTTGGGCCACCACACCTGGCTCTGTTCTCAGTGATGCCTTGAACTCACAGAGATCCAGATAGATACCTGCCTCCTGTGATAGGATTAAAGGCATGTGCTACCATTGCCTGACTTCTATGTCTAATGTAGTAGCTGGCTTTTCCCTCTGATCCTCAATTAACCTTTATTGGGGGACACAGATAAAATATCAGCACAATTGATCAATTAAATTACTAAATCATATAACTAGTTCTCCCTACCAGAGTCTAAAAGTATAAAAGATAATAAAGTTGAAAGCTTTCTTGAGATACAAAATATCTGTTATTTTTTAAATGGTCCTTAAAAGCCATTATTGGGACACATGTTATGTATATGGCATTTTTCCATATGTGATTAGTGAACAGAGAAAAATATGGGTTTGTCCTACAGCTGTTCAACTCAACCTGAAAGTCTTGCATTCTCCTCATAAATGCAGTTGCCTTTCGCCTTCCTCTTTCTAAATTCAAATTCTTTTTACAGCAAGTGCTCAGTTATGACATAAATTGATATTATACATGAATTTTGTCAAATGACTGAATTATAGGACCTGAGGAGATGTCTCAAAAAACTAAGAAAAGAAATGTACATGATTGAAAAAGTACAAGGAAAACCTCGGTTTTTGTTATCACAGTTTCTGTGGGTATATAAAGACACCCCAAAATTTATGAACATTTTGAAGTTTTCTTCCTTTTGAGTTCAGGTGTTAATTGCTTATTTCATTCTGACCCTTAAGTTTAGTTTCTGGGCATTCGGTATCTATTCCAGACCAAGGCCAAATAATTCACCTTTCGTTATTTCTGCTCTCTAAAGCATTCCCATTAGTTCTGACCTGAGTTCTGAGCAGGTCACAACTGTCAAAAGAAATAGGAGCTGTTGGGTCCTATTCATCAATATCAGTAAGATTCTCAAGTCTTCCCAGTTTTTACATCTTATGAAACTTTGGGATTTTAATGACTCATTCATCTTAAGGGCTCAACAATAAAATGTGTTAATTTACTATATAGACATAACTTTTAGGAAGTCTACAGACCATTGTTATAAAACATTAACGAAAAATTCAATTTAGAATAGACGTGAAAATAAGTATCTGAGGCATCAAATAATGTGGGGCCCTGCCCCACCACCAGGAACTTAGGTTCCAACAGAAGGGAGACCTGGAACTGAGGAGAGGTAAGTGCACTCCTCACCCCATCCCCAGCCTCCCTTTTTCCAGGAACAGCAGGGAGCCAAGTCAAGCAAGGACTCATTTATTTAAAAACAACAAGCTCCTTTTAAAGCATAAAGAAAACAAGACTTGAGGGGGTGCAAATGCCCCATTGGGCTGATCAGTTTAAAGGTTACCAAATCGCATGCCTAGTCTACAGTATTTACAGTGTTGTCTATGAGGGAATCATGTACTGACATCATCTTTCTTGACCTGAAGCTCCAATCATATTTTTTTTGTAAACAACTTGGGTTCCACCCTCTACACTTTCTCTGGGGGCCAGCTTCACTAGCATCTGGCTCCACAGGCCCTTCTCCCACAAAATAGGTACAACTTCTGACTACTTCAAATTATTACAGAAAGTTTAAGCATGTTTTTATACGTGGTGATACAAATATAGAGTAGCTGCTGCTTGAAGGAGGTTATTACAATTTTTTGTGCTTTTAATTTTATGAAATATTATTTTTATTATTTTAATTATCTTTATGAAGACATAGTACGCACATTGGTGCATTGCTCTCAGAGGCCAAAAGTATCAGATCTCTCTGAATATGGAGTTTAAGTAGTTTTGAGCTACTTTATGTCTATGCATGGGTCCAAGACTGGTCAAGAACAACATGAAATCTTAACTGCTGGGACATCCATCCAGTATCTTGTGCCTTTAAATTTTAAAATCAAATGAAAATAAATGAACTATTTTCTCCTTCTTGGTAACATAAAGTTTAAAGTAATTACATTTAATTTATCTCTTTAACTTTATTTTGTTTGTTTTGTTTTGTTTTATTTTGTGTTTTTTTGAGACAGGGTTTTATAGCTAGTTTTCCTGCCTGGCCCATAGTCAGGACAAATCTCTCTCACCTGCCAGTCCCACAGCCGCTCAGACCCAACCAAGTAAACACAGAGACTTATATTGCTTACAAACTGTATGGCCGTGGCAGGCTTCTTACTAACTGTTTTTATAGCTTAAATTAATCCATTTCCATACATCTATACCTTGCCACGTGGCTCGTGGCTTACCGGCATCTTTACATGCTGCTTGTCCTAGCAGTGGCTGGCAGTGACTCCTTCTGCCTTCCTGTTCTTTCTTTTCCCCTCTCTGTTAGTCCCGCCTATACTTCCTGTCTAGCCATTGGCCAATCAGTGTTTTATTTATTGACCAATCAGAGCAACACATTTGCCATACAGAACATCCCACAGGGTTTCTCAGTGTAGTTTTGGTGCCTACCCTGCATCTCACTCTGTAGACCAGGCTGGCATTGAACTCACAGAGATCTGTCTGGCTCTGCCTCCTGAGTGGTGGGATTAAAGGCATGTGCCACCACTGCCTGGCCTCCTTAACTTTCAAAAAGAATGTTTGCAATATTAAATTCTAAATGATAAACCATTTAAGGTAGATACAGTTTTTTTTCAATGGTAGTGTTGTAAAACAATATAAATTTTACTGAAAAATTTTACTCATTGTAGATCAGAAAATTTTGGGACATGTAAAAAATTTACAATTTACTACAATGGAAATTGTCTCCCATCAAATCCTACTAAATATATATTTCTCTCATCTTTCAATAGAAAATAAGTAAAATTAATTTATCAGTAAGTTTGCCTTAAAACAATGTCTTCAAATTCAGAATAGTACTGGAAAAGTGATAATAGTTTGTATGAGCACCTAAGTAATTACTTGTTATTATTATTATTATTTTATGTGTGTGTGTGTGTGTGTGTGTTTGTATCTAAGAGGAAATGCTTTCATTTAATATTGAGATTTTTATGATTTTCATTTAAGCAACTAAAAGTTATAAAAATGTACAAAATTTAATATTTATATTAGAAATATAAGAGAATTCATGTCTGTTGGATTTGTTAATATTTTCTGGAAGCCAAATATTTTTTCCCAGGCAAGTCATGTGGTGGTATTGTGTTCCTCGAAACATTGTGCACGCTAATAAACTTATCTGGGGTCACAGAACAGAACAGCCATAATATTAAACATAGAGGATAGGCAGTGGTAGCACACACCTTTAATCCTGGCATTCCAGAGGCAGAGATCCAGAGGGATCTCTGTGTGTTCAAGGATACAGCCAGGCATGGTGACTCACACCTTTAATCCCAGAAAGCGAGCCTTTAGTCCCAGGGAATGATAGCAGAAAGCAGAACGATATATAAGGCTTGAAGACCAGAAACAAGAAGCTTTTGGCCTGGTTAAGCTTTTAGGCTTTTAGCAGCAGTTCAGCTGAGATTCATTCTGGATGAGGACTCAGAGGCTTCCAGTCTGAGAAAACAGGATCAGCTGAGGAACTGGCAAGGTGAGGTGACTGTGGCTTGTTCTGCTTCTCTGATCTTCCAGGATTTACCACAATAACTGGCCTTAGGTTTGATTTTATTAATAAGACCCTCTAAGATTCTTGTTACAAAGTCATGTGTCACTTTGTTGAATCCATACAGAATACACAAATATCTTTCACTTCAACAGGAAAAAAAAATCATATTTAAGTTGAAAATTCACAAAACTGCTTTTGTGGTTCCGACACTGAGAAGGAGAATTCCAGTACTAATATAATTCTTTTTATGCATAAGATCTTGAGTTGCTATATAGAAATATGATTTTTGTCTTTATCTCTGCAATTTCAAAGTGCATTAAATGGATGTGATTAGTCTGATCTCTTGGTTCCTGGCTGAAACTTGAAAGCCTGTCCTTAGGTAGATGGATTTTGGTTTGTTACCGTGTTTCTCAATTCTGTGAACAACACTGTTTTTCCTTGTAGATCTCCTATTATGCCTACATCTGTTCTCTCATAATTCTGCTCCATCTCTCCATATTGCTATCATGTCATGAATTTTTATTGTTCTAAGGGTTTTTACTACTTTTATTTTTATTTTAAATTTTTTGGAGATAGGGTGTTATGTAGCTCAGGCTGGTCTCCAACTAGTCAAAAATTCCTGGAACTTCTGATACCCTTGCCTCTATTTCCCCAGTCCTAAAATTACATGTATACACCACCATGCCCAGTTTATGGCATACTAGGATTTGAACCCAGGTCTTCCTACATACTAGGCAAACTCTATCAACTGAGCAATATCCACAACCCTTGAAGTATTTCTTGGTCCAGTTTCCTGGTCTCCTAGTTGGATCTTAACCCTTGGCATTTTACTTGGTGGTGAATTTAGAAGTGTAAACTTTTGTATAATTTTGAACCCAGAGTGTCTCTTGTGTATAGCTTACCTATGATCTTTATTCTTTCTTTTTATTCTTTATTACGAAAATTTTTACTCATTTTACATACCAATCACAGATGCCCCTCTCATCTGTCCTCCCACCCCCTCAGCCTCCCCTCCCCAAACATACCTCCCTTGCCCTCCTCCTAAAAAGGTAAGGCCTCCCATGGGAAGTCAGCAAAGCCTGGTACATTCAGTTGAAGCAGGTCCAAGCCCCTCCCTCCCGTATCAAGGCTGTGTAAGGTGTCCTGCCATAGGTAATGGACTGGAAAAATCCATCTCATGCACTAGGGATAGATCCTGATCCCACTTCCAGGGTCCCCTTAAACAGACCAAGTTACACAACTGTGTTGTTTGTGCAGAGGGCCTAGTGCAGTCCCATGCAGGCTCCACAGCTGTTGGTCTAAAGTTCATGAGTTCCCACTAGCTTGGTTCGGTTGTTTCTGTAGGTTTCCCCATCATGAAATTTCTAATTTCTATTCTATTCAGGTTTCTGTTGTAGGTCAACCAGCAGCTCTGACTCATGAGGCTCCTCTTCTGAGTGCAGACTTTACTCCTCTCTCTTGACAGCTTACCCTTTCATGCTTTTCTTATCAGGGTTCAGTCCAGCTTCCCTCAAACAGTAACAATTCAGGGCTGTTGGCCCACTCAAAACACTTACATGCTGTCATAACACTGATGATGAGGGCACTGTAGTCAACATTAGAGATATTGTCGACCTCTTTCCACTCACACCCTCCCAGGTAAGTGATGGATGTTCCCATCTCTCCTTCTTGTCCCTTCTGGGGCCAGAAAGCACATGCACACACCTACTGAATGAGGTCAACATTCACCCTCACTTTTATTAGTTCTATTTCTTTACTTTTTCATATACTTAGGAAATTGAAAATTTTAATGTTTCAATTTTGATAAACATAATAGTGATACATATTAATGAGTGCGTGTGTGCATGCGTGCGTGCGTGCGTGTGTGTGGTGTGTGTGTGTGTGTGTGTGTGTGTGTGTGGTTTAAAAGCATGCTTCCCTTTTCTATTCTTTTCCCTCTTTTTAAAATTTAAAATAGATTCTTCTCTGCTACAATACATCCCAACCACAATTTCCCCTCCCCCTGCCTCCCACCCCACTTTTCCCCAGATCTGCTCACCCTGCATCTCCTCTTCAGGTTGAGTAAGTCACGGAGAACAACATTCCTCTATGGCCTCTGCTTCAGTTTTTGCCTCCAGGTAACTGCTTGGAGTTCCTGCTTTGGCATCCCTTGATGACGGGCTGTGATAGGGAAGTGTAAGTCAAATAATTCCTTTCCTTTTCAAGTTGCTTTTGGTTAGGATGTTTTATCATGGAAATAGAAAGCACACTGACACATCTGACACATCTACACACCTGTAATACTGCTCATGGGAGGAGTAGCAGGACGAGTGCGTGCGTGCTAAATAAGGAGAACTTGTCAGAGACGGGGGAGGGGGGAGAGAGAGAGAGGAAAAAGAAGGAGGAGGAGGAAGAGAAGTGGAGGAGGAGGAGGAGGGGACTGAAAAGCTACCACATCTAGGTAAAAGAACTTACCTCTAAACCTGACCACCTTAATTCAATCTCCAGGACACGCGCGCACACACACACACACACACACACACACACACACACACGAATTATAGGAGAAAAATTTGCCTATCAACTTGAATCATGGAAATTTTATTTTATTTAGTGTATATCAAATAGGCCTTTCCCCTATACTGGTTTAATTACTCAAAGATGTTTACATTTGATACTTTTTAATAAATCTCTTTTAATGTCTACAAATAGGATATGGATCACAATTGGAGATGACTTTATATATTTGTCTTACATGTGTCTCTGATTCTATTATGCTTCCACGGCACATGTGCTTGTGTGTGTGTGTGTGTGTGTGTGTGTCTGTCTGTCTGTCTGTGTTTTGATCCAGTATCTGCATTTGGTTTCCATTCTATGAATGACAGGACTTTTCAATAAGGACCTTTATTACAAAAGACTGAAGTTATCCCAAAGCAAGGCTACTTACCAAAAACAGATTATCCCATGAGAATATCCCACAAATGGGTAAATTATTACCCCACTGTTGGAACTGCGGTTACACCCCTCAGCAGTCAATGTCATCTTATAGGAACTAGATTTCCTTCCTTTAGGTGAGGACATAGATGCTGAATTCTTCAGAACCACCATGCTGAAATGGTGATGGATTATAATCATTCAGGCTGCACCAGAGAAAATTCCCCTTTTCTGTCAGATTTGCATACTGCTCAGCTTTCATCTTTGTTCTTCCTTTGTATTAGACCTTATAGTTCCTATCTGCATCTCCAAGATGAGCCTGGTGTTATTAAAACCTGTTATCTGTTTTAAGACTATTCTTACTGACTAAAACACTCATTGCCACTCTTTGTGTATTTGGCCAAATGGGCTGCATGATGATGCCTGCTAGTGCTGTGGGTTTTGTGGAGCTGCTGTTTTGTCACGAAATTCTTTGAAAGCACTGAACATGATTATTATTGTTGTATGATATTTTGTTTGTGTTCTGACAAGCAAAGCTTGCCTGGAGACCAGGGCAGAGCTAGTTACTAGTTAACCATAGAAGCCAGGCAGTGGTGGCTCACATATTTAATCCCAGCACTCTGTGAGCTCACACCTTTAATTCTAGGACTTGGGAGGCTCATTCCTTTTAAACCAGCACTTGGAAGACTCACACCTTAATCCTAGCACAATCTGGAGGTCGAGACAGAAATACAAGTCAGAGGAGACAGGATCTCCCTCTTTTGGTCCGAGGATTGAGAGAGGTAAGAACTCTCTGGTGACTGCTCCTTTGCTTCTCTGATCTTTCAGGTTATTACCCCAATATCTGACTCCTGGTTTTTATTGATAAGACTAATTAGGATCCTGTTTCATATTATACTTTTTGTTTGAACTTCATTCTCTGAACCCACTTTTACCTGTGATGACTTTCTAAGAAGAGAGTCTTCTCTTGAGAGCACTTTGTCATATTTTTGTAATGATGGCTGTTAAAATTTTGCCTGGGCTATAGGATTTTCTCTATCATTTACAGTATGAACAGATGATGATGAAGATGATGATGATGATGATGATGAAGAAAACTGCTCTTATATGTGTTCCAAAGCCTGTTTCTTCTCCTTTATGAAAGGTAGCTGCATTCATACCTTTGGCTGGCAGTTTATGTTGTGATCTCTTTTTTTTTTTTACAAGACCTCGTTTGTATTATTTTAATGCCATTATTAATTCTTTGATCTGATTCTCATCTGACCTGCAAAGATTTAGTTGAGACAGTATCCATGGCTTGTTGGTGGTGGGAGGAGGGGGGACAGCGGAATCTGTGGTTGGTATGTAAAATGAATAGAAAATCTCTTAATAAAAAATAAAAATTAAAAATAATAAATAAAGTAAAAATTCCTTTTTTAAGAGCTTCTCATCTTGTTTTTAGTTTATATGTTTATCTGTCATTTTAGAAATAGTTCCTTCTGCCTGGTTAATCATGCTTTAGATGTCCCCAGTGCTGTTTCATGTAATTTCTGTAGTCTTAGCAATATGGTTTCTGTGAGAGGTTTGTATGACATTTATCTACTTCCTTAATTTTTTATTTAAAGCTTGAATTGTCTTCTTATTAATTCACATTTCCTTTCTGTATCCCTCTAGACCTTATTTAGCTTTCTTTCTACAATAACTTGTTCTTGAAGGCATTACCATGCCATCTGTCACCTTCCTTTCCTTGGGATGTATTGTCAGGGAGCTTTGTGTTCCGTTGGATTTATCTGGTTATTGAGTTTGTTCATAATTCCAATGTATCATGGTATTGGTTTGCTTAGTAAGTCTAACAATTTGTACATTTGGTTGTCACTAACATTTAGATAGCCTGTAATCATGACTTAGAATTCTATGGGTGTTGTGTACTATGGCATTCCCTGGACACAATACATTGCCGTTGCTTCCGGTGGGTTGCTTGTTCATACAGATTCATAATAAAGATCATCAGGACCTGTGTTTCTTAGTTGTTTGTGTTTCCTGGGATGTGGGAAGGAGTTAATGGCAAACTGTGATTCAGCTCTATTAGGGAGATTGGACTCACTAATAACTCTGTGTTCAATGTACTCAGCTGTTTCTATGGGGCATACATCAGTATATGAAGGTAATATATGAGTTCAAAACTACCCTACTAAATCCAGGTGTATGACTATGATTAGTTCAGTAACAAGATCATTGTAGAGAAGTACAGTTCTCACCAATCACTGAAAAAGTTTCTTTTTGAAGCAGATTGAAACCGTCAAAGACATATATAAGTGGTCAAAATACAGAGAAATACAGACAACTGACTTGGGGTGACAACCCACAATTCATATGTCTACAGTATATCCTGATAGGATAAGCTCAGGGTATACTGTAGAGAATGTCAGAAAAAATATCTAAGATCCAGAAGACCAAGATGTCTTTTCTGACCTAGTGTCGTCTATATATGACAAGAGTTGCACTCTTGTAATCTTAATGATATGCTCATCTAAAGTAGACCAGTTAAAGTGACAATACCAGTTGACATCCAAATGTGAATGGGGAAATCTCAAAAAGCAAGAGCCCTAGATGAATAACTACAGGCAATTTATGGTAGCTAAGAAAAGGAGAATCAGTCTTCCCTAAATGTGTTCCCTGATAGGTTATCCAATTATAAGTGGATGGCCCTTAACACATGTAAATAAGGTAACATCAAATTGATCCAGCAGGTTCTATTTGAAAATAATAATAATAATAATAATAATAATAATAATAATGAAAGTATAAGAGGTCCTAAATTGAGAAGGAGAGGGAGCACAGGAAGAGTCAGAGATGAGCCATGGAGGGGTGGAAAGGATGTAAGCACAGTAATTTTATCTGAAATCCTCAAAAAAAAACTCAAAACAGCCAGGTGACATTGGTGCATGCCTTTAGTCCCAGCACTTAGGAGGCAGAGGCAGTTGGATCTCTGTGGGTTTGAGGCCAACCTGCTCTACAAAGCAAGTTCCAGGACAGCCAGGACTGTTACACAGAGAAATCCTGTCTGGAAAAAAAAGAAAAGAAAACAACTACATGTGATTTAAACCAATTGATAAGTGAAAAATTCCAACTTAAAATATTTTGATGAAAATAGATTGAGAATGCATATGACTGTGGTTATATTACAATTTGTTAACTAATTCCTAACTGATGAAACATTTGTCATTCAGATATTTCCATGGAATTGGATTTTATTTTAGCTTGTATGATGGACAACCATTACATGATTTTTGGGGATAACTTTCTATGAATCTTTTATGGATTGAAAATCAAGGCACTATTTGAGTCAAAGAAGAAGTTGGAAATGAAGTGCAATGTTGGGGAATTTATTATTTAATGGAGTAAAGAGTTTCTGAAAATAAGCATTATTGAGCTTCAATTCTAATTTGATGTTCTCAAATCCAAATGCATAGCATTTGTTACTGTGGTTGCTGCTTGTGAAGAATGAGACTAAGTAACTCTCTGAGGAAAACAATATGCACATAAGCCATCCCATTTGCAGAATTTATTGGTTTCCTTCTAAGAAAACTAAGTCTAGGATTTAATTCATTTTCTTTAATTGTATTTAAGAAATGGCCTGCAAAGTACCCAATTAATTATTTCTACTAGTCCAATTTATAATGGATCTGTGGAGATCAGTTCAGAGTTCTTTTTGTTGCTGCCTATGAACCGTTAAAACCTTCCTTGTTGTCACAAACTCATATTCTAATTTTCACCATTTCACTCTTGTTTAACTCCCGTTTTTGTTCATCATTAGCCATATTTTCCACTTCAGGATTCAAGTTCAATATGCATACTACATGTATTCTAATACAAGTGATATTTTATATTTCTGAAAGCATAATAACAAGAAACCAGTGAACCAGAATGCTTCTGGGTGATGTTTCTAGGCAGCATTAACCAACTTAATAGCATTCCCAGAATACAAAATCACTTACACTGTTAAAACAAGACATGGTGATTTGTATTTTTCCTGTCTAGCTTACTGAATTTTGGTCTTGATGATTAGAATGAGGGAGTGAATGCCGTAATACTTAGGGCTGATGAACGCACTCGTGTCCCAGTCATCACTACCCAGAAGTGCTGATGGAGGCTCCAGGACACACGTAATTATTATTTTGGCTGGGACAGGAAAGCCGGCTATAGGAGCTTATTCATTATTGGTTTTTCACACTCTGAAATGCTTTAGTCAGTAAGTTATGTTTTATTCTGTAAGAGCCTTTATAACACATCAACCTTTGTCTTGGTTTAGATTTTCTGCTTATATTTTAAATTATATTGACATTGTTTTGAAGATTGTTGTAAGAGCTGTGGGGTTTAAAGATTCTTTTACTTTTCTTGTTTTGATAATATCCCATATAAATTCATAAACAAGTCTTTTTTGATTCTAATTCTGGAGTTAAAATTCCTCTTTATGAATAAAGAGGAAATGATTAAAAAATCAAATTACCCTATTGTACAAATACCATAATGACTATATATAATATGTATGTATATATGTGTGTGTGTGTATACATCCTATGCATGATAAGGTGTTCATTAGTGTTTGCGGACGGACTATATAACTTAATGATAGTAACATTCTCACTTGCCCAGTGGATCTTCCTGAAGCAATATAGCTATTTACTATTGAATATTAACTTTTCAGTCATTGTTGTAAAGGTCACAGTAACCTCATGCAAAATTCAAATGCCACATTCTCGGGAAAAATCACTCTTTTTGATGGGATATAATAATACAAATATGATAATAAAATCAACACTTTAGTTGTAACAAAAGTAAAAATGAAAAATAATTCCGTCAAAGACAAATTTTAGATATTTTAAAGAAAATTCAAAGGACACAAGTAGCATTTTTTTAAACATAAAATTGAATCTTTCTACTAATACAAATAATACATAATTATAAATTACCACCATTGGACATTAGATGATTTAACATCCAGTAATATAATCACAATATTTATTTAAGCCCCGAATGTTTTTTAAATAAAGAAAGTATTTGCATATACTAAGAAGGCAAAATTAAATCAAACTGTAGACACATTTATCCTTATTAATGTATT
>CABHPH010154599.1:26066-50072 GCA_902168325.1 Peromyscus nudipes | reverse complement strand
GCAAAATTAAATCAAACTGTAGACACATTTATCCTTATTAATGTATTTTAATGTACTAAACAGAATGGTAAAATATTACTAATGTATTAAAGACAAATTGTATGTTAGAGGCTGGCAGCAGCACACCTGCTTTGTCAAATAAGTTTAGTGGCTGTTTTCTGTGTTCATACAAGAATAATAATAAACAGTACCCAAGAAGGTTGTTATGAATGATAAAGGTGTGAATAACAGTGAAAGAGATGTTTACGGGCTTTGACTTGCAGATGTTATTCAGTGACTTTTTTTTTTCATCTAATTCAAGGATTATAGTATGGAAAATAAGATGGTATTTTAAACATGTATGTGAGTCTCAGTAGTGCCCAGTATAGAGTGAGAAAAGTTATCCCTGCCCTTTGAACACTGAGATGAATTCAGATTAAGTCTAGATTGACCACAGAGGCTAATTAAAAGCCACATGATCATTTTGGCCTGAAAATTCTCAGAGTCAGTTCTCAGATTGTCTACATTCATGAAGTTCTCAGGAAGACAACTTTGTTTGGAAAAATAGAAAAAAAAAGATTGAGTTACAGATCAGATGAAATTGTTGAGACAAACTGACATACTCTTACTACTTAATTCTTAAATTTTCTCTGTCCTTCTAATACCTTGATTTTCCATTGTCATTTTGACTCATGTTTGAACATAATAAAGATTCAACTCATATATAGGGTATACCACAAATCCCTTCTTTTCTTCTCCCTGAATTATATAAATGACAGAATATGGAGCAGAAAAAATTAGGAATATTAAATTTAGGAAACAGAGAGGTCATGTCTTATGTTAGCAGTTAAATAGCCAAGAAGGATGTGATTTTGCATGGTATGTAGAAATAAGGACAGTAGGAGGAAAATCCCATCAAGCACAGAATTCCACACATGCATGAGAACAGATTCCAGACTTAGTGACCCTGGTACTTAGAGTGTGACCTGGATACATTTAAAATTGAACTCCAGTGATCTCAGGCCCACTGGGGAGCTCTTCCATTGATTGAAAGCAGCAGGGATACTGCCTGCTGGATATTGTACTTTATTTCCTTTCCTCAGCATCATTCTAGCCAAGGAAACCAGGATATTGCTAGAGACAGAAGGGATACTATTTGTAGCTTTCATTTGCACTATTGCCTTTATTCCCTATGGCCTGGATGAAAGGTTTTCATTAGAATTTCTTCTCTTCGAGTGTCACAGTTCCCAAACCAGCTTTCAAAAGTGTACAAAATGAATAATAATATTTGATAGGTTATATAGGCAAAAATAATTGAACATAGATCAATCTACAAAGGAAAAGATGATTTTTGTTACAGAAATATCTCTATTATATCTTTGCAATTATATTTTACATTGGTGATGCTAAATACATAATTTTTTTAACAGTTTCCAGATCTTAGGAAAAGATATATGAAGGAACCTTAGACCAATCTGTTGAAGTTAATTATAGTAAAAGTAACTAAGGATGGATGCCTTATGTCAGAGCTAAGTGATACATTGCTTTCCTTTACTATTGCCTAGCATAATAATGCTATGAAAATGTCTCTAAGAATTTGTTAAGATCTATGCAATTTCTTTTGGTGCACTCACGAAAACTTTGTGAGAGATTTTCGATTAATTGTGTATGAGGAAGAAACAGTTGAATCAATCGATAGTGATGCATATATACACTTACATATTACATATATATTTTGAGCCTGCTTTTGATGTACAAAACTAATATTTTCCCTATAAAGGAATAATGGTGGTTATTAAATCCTAGAATTACCTTCTGGAAAATTGGGCATTGAAATTTCTTATTTCTAAATTTTATTTAAGCAGTTATCTTAAAGTAATTTTACTATGTTACTAATATTAATTCACATGTTTTATGTAATTGGTTTAAATATCTATAGTTGATAATAATATACTAACTAACAATGCCTTTTATTTCAGAAGTTGCATAACACACTTTACAATTTGTTGGATATATACCATTTGTGTCTTTGTTTGCAAATTAAAATTATCATGCACAATGTCATTGAAATTTGTTACCCATGATTTAATAGAAAATCAAAATTTCAGAGATTGCCTTATACCAAAAGTAAGTTGTTTGCCATCAGTGAGCAGAAAAGGAGACTCGGTATGCTTATCTGGATTTGGCATAGCTTCTCTCTACTTATCAGGAATGATTTATATCAGACTGCAAAAAGATAAATGCATACTTAGAGTACTAAGGGCAAGGGACAAATGGCAAATGGTTCTAAAAATCATTCATAATAATGAATTTATCCCTGCCATCATCACCTGTTATAATTCAGACATGATTTCATGTTTTATCAATTAGCATAGTACTTCTGCTCAGGTACTTAATGAGTTCCATATGGTGTTTGTGATAGGGAATCCAAAGACAGTCATCTTCCCTTGTATAACATTGAGAGATGGAACAAGAATGTCTATTTTATATAACTGACTGAAACGTGATCTAAAAGGCTTACACAATGCATTTGCCTTCTATCTCCAAGTTAAGTAAAAACTCACAGACTTAAAGCAAGAATACTAGGCATGGGATTGTAATCATGAAGCCTATATCAGCAAATTCTTAGGAACGTAGTATCCAGCCACTGAGAAAATTCCACAGAAGACAGTAAGTAATAAAACTAGAAGGCACCACCCAGAATGCAAGGAACTTAATTGAGCAAACAAGAATTAACTTATCTAGGAAGATATATTATTATCCTAAGCAAGAGCCTTGACATGTCATGTCATCCCAGACTACTCATCCTAATGTATCAGGTGTAATTTTGCTGTGTTTTCCAAGCTGGTCTTACACACAGACATTCAATAGAGCAACTCTCCTCAACCGCTAGAATAACAGAAACATCAAGCTTTTTTCAACCAGACAGTTGTATATGTTCTGCCATTATTTGTAATGTTTCATTTACCTGTTTTGTTAGGCACTTTATGTACAATGGGGTTTTGTAAAATTTTTAAGTTACTCTAAATAATTTTGCCTTTACAATATGAATTTTGGATATTCCAAAATGAGAAAGATGTTTGTACTATTTAATGGACCTTTCACTATATATTCCTGCAACATGTTGGTGATATCCTGTTTTGTTTAGGTGTCTTAATCTACAAATTATGTGGAAATTAATATATTTTTTTCTGTTACCATTCACTAAAGTATATTTCAACATAAAGTATAACTTAATAAATGAATTATAAGCTCTTCTATTTTGAATTCCTAGGCATATCTGGAGATATAATGCTTAGAATTTTAAGCTTATGTAACTCATTAAATATTAATAAAAGAAAATGTGGTCATTTACAGAGTTATAATTCAAATATTAAATTTTTATCTATACATTTATCATTTTAATGCTCTAGACAATTGCTCCCTATAATTTCTTATTCACAGGTGCTGACTTTTATTGAACTTTCTGCAATTATACAATAAAATTATTTGAAGGTTCTATACTTGTTCAAACTTTATATGAATAAAAGTCCTATTTCTCAGTTTTATTTGATGGAGAGGAGGCCAGATAGTATAGTAATATTTCTTGTCTATAGAGTTATAAAGTATGACAGGATGAAAAAATAACACTAAATGTCTTGGCTTTCCATTCCCTTAAATAGGAAAAAAATATAATAATATATATATCTATATATATATATATATATATATATTATTACATATATATATAGTGGGTACTTGTTTGTGCCATACCCTGAAGCATCACCCCTAGTGAGGCATCAGGTAGCTGCTAGGTACCTGCCCCTTGGGCATGGCCGCCAGGGACCCTTAAGACCTGGAATGCATGTATGTGTGCTCTCTTTTCCTTGTTTCCTCGTGGTCCCTTCATCCCTTCATGGTTCTCAGGAGAACTCTGCATTGATCCACACCAGCCTCCAAGACTACAAGGAAGCAAAATGCTCAACTTTTTTAATGCTTATGTTGGGAGACTTAGAGTCTTAAGAACTACACTTTATGTAAGATTCACAATGAAATCAAAATGGTAGACAAAATAACTAACAGCTAATAGATAGAAATATAATCACCTTTGTGCCCAGGAACTCAGTATGTATCTGAACTGCCAGACTGTTAACTAAAATAATTTCAATTAAGTATTCAAATAAAAACTTGATTAAATGTGTGTGATTGAACAGGTAAATTTAAATATGTGACATGCCAGTGTTAAATCTTATGCTAATTCTCTCTAGACTGAAGATATGTTAAGAAAATTAAAGTGCCAAGAGAAGGAATAATTTGTAATACTTCATCAAACATAATTCAATTTGAGAGGACTATGCCTTATAATGAAAGCCAAGTAATATCCTGCTAATCTTGCATTTCAATGAATGGCAAGGTAACCTGCTTAGTGAGAAGAATGCAGATTTCATTTTCTGGAAGAAATTAATAAGAACTCCAGCACTTTCCTTGGATCATTTGAATGAACTTCTTACATCCTCTATGGATCAATTTCCTTACCTGGATATCTGTTTGAATATTTTCCAGGGGAATAAAATAATAAAGCAAAAATTATGAACATTGAAATACATATTCTCTTTTATATAAACATTTGAAACTTTCATTTAACAGAAAAGATTTATGATATCTGGAAGGGAATACTGTACCTTTTGTATCCTATACAGAAGATATTTCATATAAAATAACTCATTCAGACTAAATTACCCTGATCTCTTTTACAAAATTCTCACATCAATTTATATTTATGTCCATGGCCTCTGTAGATCTGTACTTGGAAATATTTTTTCTCTATTTGTTGAATCAAGATTAAATTGGAGTCAAAATAACATATATATTTGCTTGATTTTTCCACTTAGATATGTGTGTTCTTTTTTCATCTTGCTTTAGATCATGTTCTGTTTGTGTATCCCTGGAGAAGCAATAGTGCCATCAGAGAGCCTCTACAAAAGAGCAGCTTTGGATAATTGAAAAAAAAAAGAATTTACATTATGTAGATCTCATATGCCACATTTTGAAAATACATTTCTCTTTATTATTTTTTCAAAACACATTCTAATCAAGAGCTGGACTTCTTTAAAATGTGGTACACATAAAACATTAATAATATCTTGAAACATAACTATTTCCTGAGCATGCAGGGATTGTCACATGTATGTGTAAAGGAATCCAAGCAATACAGTGATCTAAATATGACAAAATTAACAATAATAGCCAATATATTGATTCCCACTCCTGGACACTGTACTGACCAGGTTGTGATCTGCTTTATGTTTGTCTGTGTTTTGCATAAGAGTAAATTTCAAACCATAACTCGTCTCTTGATTACATTTTTTTAAATAAAATCAGGTTTCCTCATTTTTGTTTTAACACAGTATATACACTGAGATTTTAAGAATCTTACCTTGAAGTTTTACATTATTATTTATTTATATAAAACAGAAAGCTTATGATTAGATTAAAAGTGTTTTTACAAAAGTATTTTAGAATTTCTCTATAATAAAATTAAGATCATTAATAGAAATAATGATAAATTCTATAATACACAATAGAGTTCATATTTCAAGAAAATGATTTTTATCAAATAGATTACAAAGTTTAAAAGTTATTATTTGTTTGTAGACACAATATATGTCCTGGTTTAATATCATGTGTCTTAAGTCACATTGGTAATGTTTAATTTCAGCTCTGCTACATCATATCTTTAAGTCTTCAGTTAAATAAATTTGCCCCATATTTCCTTCAATTGTACACTTTTTTCTTGATATTGGAGATTGAAATTAGGATTTCACACATGCTAGGCACGTGTTTTAGCACTACGTGACACCTCTCCAGCCACCTTTAATTTACAGTTAAGGAATATTTTCATAAAATTGTCCAGACTTGCCTTGAACTCACTCTACAGCCAATAGGTAATGAGTTTGCGGCCCTTCTGCTTCAGCCATCTGAATAATTGAGATTATAGATCTGTGTCACATACCTCACATAATACTTAAAATGGATTCTTCAAAGAATGTTTAAGAATAAATATATTTTAAATAGTATTTTGTTAATTTTTATTAATATTTGATATAATATATCTTGATCATATTCACAACCCTAACAAACTCCTTGCAAATATTTCCTGTACCCATTTGAATTAGAATGGTCCCCTGAAATTCACATATTTAAATATATTCTATCCTTCACAAGTTCAGTATTGATGATTACTCTCCTTTTCCAATATGTAGATTTACTACTGAATATTTGGGAAATCTTTCAAATAACAATTAAAACATATGTGAAAAGAAGTAGACATCAGTCAAGTATGAACAAGCTGACTAGATTCAGTGATCACAGTGGGTGTAGCACAGATAAAGCAACACCACTAATTTAAAATGCAGCTTAACTGAGGTCTAATGTTCAATAGCTGAAAATTATAACAGTCTTTCTGAATATATTTTTTCTTTTTAATATATTAAATCAAATCAAATGTGTCAAAAGCAAGAAGATCCAGTTTGCTAGTCTAACAATTATAAAGAGTCAATGGATCATTTAAACTTCATAAAGACCCATGAGAATGAAGAAGTTGGAGATGTCTGATGGATGGCTGCCAGCATGCACCTGTGCATGCAACAGTATTAGCAACATGTTTGAAGTATGGGATATAAGAGATTGGGTGCTTTTTCTAGAAGTAAGCAGAAATAATTAGATCTCTCTGGTTACTTCATCTACAGTTGAGAACAAAACATCATCTGTGTACTGTCCTATCTCCCTTGACATTTCCTGAAGGTAACATGGACACATCAGAAATATCAAAGAGTTTCTCATCGGATTGCTCTTTCTGACCAAATGTCTTCCTACTGAAATTGGTATCTTCAGTCAACTTCTCATGAGTGTTCTCATGATTCTTTGAATGTGTACCTCTTTCATCTTCCTTTTACTTTGAGTTGTCAAAGAGATCTTCACCTGCCTCATCTTCTCCCCCTATTCAACAACATCTTCACAGCCCTTATTATCTGCATCTTCTTTCTCATCAGACTGAGGTGTGAAAACCTTCCTAAGGGTATTGATTTTCTCTTCCTGGTCATCTGAGTTATCATCAGATTCTTGCAGAGCCTTCCTCACCCAACACTCTTTAAGAGCCTTCATCAAATTTAAGTTTTTGCAGCATTGTTGTCTTCTAACCTTAAATCAGGAAGGTTTATGAGAAAATGCTTCTTAAAGATAATTTTGTAAAAGTCTATACCATGTTTGTCTTTCTGAGTCTGGGTTACCTCACTCAGGATGATTTTTTCTAGATCCATCCATTTGCCTGCAAACCTCATGATGTCATTGTTTTTCTCTGCTGAGTAGTATTCCATTGTGTATATGTACCACACTTTATTTATCCATTCCTCAGTTGAAGGGCATCTAGGTTGTTTCCAGGTTCTGGCTATTACAAACAATGCTGGTATGAACATAGCTGAGCAAGTGCTCTTGTGGTATGATTGAGCATTCCTTGGGTATATGCCCAAGAGTGGTATAGCTGGATCTTGGGGGAGATTGATTCCCAATTTTCTAAGAAAGCACCATATTGATTTCCACAGTGGCTGTACAAGCTTGCATTCCCACCAGCAATGGAGGAGAGTTCCCCTAACCCTCTGAATGGGTGAGACAGTTGATTGGCCTGATCTGTTTGGAAGGCATCCAGACAGTGGGACCTGGTCCTGTGCTCATTGCATGAGTTGGCTGTTTGAAACCTGGGACTTATGCAGAGTAGCTTGGCTCGGCCTGGGAGGAGGGGACTGGCCCTGCCTGGACTGAGTCTACCAGGTTGACCTCAGTCCTAGGGGGAGGCTTTGCCCTGGAGGAGGTGGGAATGGGGGGTGGGCTGGGGGGGAAGGGGAGGGGGCGGGAGGTGAGAGAACAGGGGAATCCGTGGCTGATATGTAGAACTGAATGGTTGTTGGGGACCGACTCTGGGCAGCTGTGTCACTTTCCTTGATTTATCAAGCCTTGCAAAAACAGGAGGTTCCCAGCCCGACTGCAGGATTTATGATTAGATAAACCTCCTGAAACATGTGTTAATCAACCCACAACAGGGGCCTGGTACCAGAGGACAGCAGGATTTACGACTAGATAAACTTTCTAAACAGATGCTAATCAGCCAGCTGCAGGGGCCTGGGACCAAAGCGACTTCACCTCCCCCCCCACCACCACCACCAACACTCTGACTTCTCCTGAAAATTTTCCACTCTCCTTTCTCTGCCCCTCCCTGCCTAAAGCCCTGTATAAAAGCATCAGCATTCAGTTAATAAATGGAGCCTTGATGCGACTCAGATTGACTCAGTGTCTTATTATGCGCCTGGCTTCCTTCCTCTCTCGCCCCCTTGGCATTTCAGGTGGTTCCCTGCTCGAGACCCTCGAATAACTGGACCTGCTGGACGGGTCAAATGGTATTGTAAAATAAAATTAAATTTAAAAAAAGATAATTTTATAAAAGTCTTTTTCAAGAGTTCTTTCAAATTCTTCAGCATTGCCTTGAGACTGGTTCAGAAAGAATGCTCTGATTCTCTCACTGGAATTCTCATCTGACCCATTCTTAAGATGATCCTGTTCTTTGGACTTCTTGTTGAGGTCATGATTTTCAGACTTTTAGGCAAAGACATTCTCTTCCCAGCTGTCTTTGCCATTTCTCTTACCTTCCCTTTCTGGGCCATTCTCTGTCACTCTCTGTTTGGACTACCCTTTCAAACTCATCTTAAGACAAACTTCATTCTGTCTCTTGAGGTCTGTAAACTCTCAGGTGGGAACTTTTAATATTCTTTATTTGAGAAGGTTTTTCCCTGTTTGTTTTTATGCTTATGTCTTTAGCTTCTTTATTAGATGCAACTTCTTCAAGACTTTCCCCCATTTCTTCTTTTTCAAGTGGATACTTACTAAGTTCTTTAATGGAAACCCAAGTTGTATCTTCCTGAGATTATAATTTAGACATGCCCAGGTCTTCTGAAAAGTCCTTTGCTCTGTAACTCCTTACTCATTCAGAAGATACAGATGGAGTGTGTTGCTGAACACTTTTGTTGTGCTCAGGAGAACTGAAGAATGTATCTAAACCTCTGAGCCTTTCTTACTTTTTCCTGGAGGTTTTTTCCACTTATTAATCTCTAATAGCAACCCACACTTAGTGATGGATTGTCCAGCCAATTACATTTTATAAAGAGTTTGAATACAATATCAGTATCCCCTGTTTATATAAAGGACATAATGTCCATGGCATCTGGGTATCCATCAAAATAAAAAGAACTTCCCAATGCATCCAGATTTTGAGCAGTTTGCTTTTTAGTGTCATTTACTACTACAAGATCATCCTCAAAATCTGTGTGATGAAACATAGTTTTGAAAGTGAAAACTAATTTGTGAATCACTACACTCCTGTGGTATGGCATATCGTCCAACTAAAATTTTTATTCAGTAGATATCAAAAAACTATTATCTAAATAATTCTGAAACTTACACTAATAAAGGAGAAAATAGGTTTTTAAATAGAATGACTATTTTGGTTAAGATAAAGCCTGAAATGGAATGAGATATCATGACAGTAATTTGACCTTTTACTTGTGGCCATAATTTCTTTAGAGTGGAAAGGTTTCTGGGGAAAAAATGACTATACTACGGGATTTTATTTCAAGGACTTCCCTGAACTGTTTAAAAGCACATCAAATCATGGTTGAATGAGATATTCATGATTATTATTGTAGTGTGTTGTGCCATTTGTGATAATAGCCACCCTACTTCATTAGGCTTCTAGTGTTAATTTCAGGAAACAAATTGAAGTTCATGTCTCTGGCCTCTAAGCAAGTGTCTATTCCTTAAACCAATACAAGTTGTTCTTCCAGAGCTCTGATTGAGACAAATGCTCCTGGCATTGGGTAGCATTGCACAAAGAGGTCTAATTCTAATAGGACTGCTTTACTTGAGACATTGCATATATTTAATGTGTTCAAAGTATATGCTTATTCCATATTTTCTGCTTCATTTAATTTGAAAACAAATGAACAAAAAACCCAAGATATAATTAACTTCAAAACTTCAAAGATTTTGTTAAGTTATAAATTTAAGAAAGAAAAGGTAAGGTCAATGATAAAAGACACTGAATAAATACTAAATATATGGGTGTATTTAATGAATAAACTTGTGAAGTACCTTCATTTGGTTGAAACAAAATGTAAAGAATAAATATATTTATAGAGTAAGACAATGAACAGAGTTTAAGTTAGATAAATCAACAGGTATACTAGATAAAGAAAATTACTAGTTATAAAGTAAATACTCTGAAAGTACTGTTTTCCTAAAAAACAATATCCCTTGTGGTGTAATAGTCATGGGGTTCATTTAAAAGTTTTGAAGAGTAATTCTACAATATTTCACCAAATAGGTACAATACGCCACGTAAAGATAGATAAATTGCCTTTAGAATGAGCTAAGTATTAATATGTAAATTATTACTATGCAATGACTTAGTATATAGTATTCATTTCTAAATATGTGTTTGAAATCAGGGTGTATTATTTAAATATTAAAATGATTAGGTTTGATGATGGCTTTCTCAGTTTCTGATGATTTCAGTTAGTTCTAACATGTAAGTCTAACACAAGGCTTGTGTCGGGAGCTGAGAAAAAGAGATAGGAGAGATGTATCTATAGGAGACAGTAGAACCAAGAGACTTTCTAAGCCCTTGTATAGACTATAGTTGTCATTCATTCTTGAGGCTAGGGAAACAGTAGAACTTTGAGCAGAAAAAAAAAACCTCTTGTATGACTGTTACCTGAAAAGGGTTACTCATTCTAGTTACTTGGAAATGCATTAGATTTTTGCAAATCTAGAGCCTGAAGAAGCAATTCAGAGGATATTTCAGTGATCTTGGCAAAAGATTATGTCTTAGACTGTCATTATTTTTAACAAAAGAAATGACTAAATTTAAGATATCCTTGAAGATAAGAAAAATAAAATTTATAAATGGATCAATAATATTGTGTATGCTAATAAGAAATGAGTCAAGTTTCTTGACTTTTACTTCATGGCTAGAGTGGTCATTAAATAAGATATATAGCAGGGGAGAGAACACAAGGACATGTAAATATATGAAAGTGATACATTGAGCATGTTGACTCGAAAGTGATACATTGAGCATGTTGACTCCGCAAGTGGGAATGTCCAGCAATAGGTACATGAAGCCAGAGTTTATGTGTTAAAAAGACTAGCTGTAATGAAGGAATTTACTCTCAAATGACTTTAGGGATGAAGAGATTTGATGGCAATTTCATTGCTAGACCATCAATACAATCAGTACTTTGTATTAAGAAGAAAATATTTGCACAATCTCCCATGTTCATATCTGATAAGAATAATACTCTACTGAGGGGTTGCAGAGTTATATATTATTAGTATTAGAAAGAAACTTAAAGTCATTTTGCATTCATTTATTTATTTGCTTCATAGTGTTTTGAAATAGGCTGTCCTAGAACCAACTATGTAGTTGAAATTAGCTTAAAACTCATGCAGTCTTCTTAATTTTTTAACAAAGGTTAGTGTCATAGAAACAGTTCTCTATACCTTTGTAATTAGAATAATTTTCTAAAGCACACTAGTGTATCTTTAATAATTTACCAGAAGTGATATCATTTTATACTTTAAGCAATCACATGTTGCAATGGGTTTTGTTACTTGTCAGCTTGACAGAATCAGGGATTTAGGTCCTGCACATTCCTGTGGAGGATTATCTTAAGTTAAGTGATATACAAAAACATATCTTAATTATGGAATGACCCAGAGTTGTGTAAGTGAAGAAAGCAAGCTGGGCTTTATCATGCATGCATTCATTGTCCTCTGTTTCTTATTAGGAAATATTACAAAGAGTTATGGATTATTATGGATGTGAAATGACCATATCCCTCAAACTCTATCTACTGAGATTATTCCTCTGTGATGGACCACAACTGTGATCCACCATAAATGTTTCCTCACTTAAGTTGCTTTTGTCAGTATGTTTTTATCAATGCAACAGGAAAAATTAAGATCTATGTAACAATCATCCTCTTTTTTTTTTCTGCAATGTCACTTAAGCTTTGCTGGTCTGGACTCAAATACCTATAGAACCATTTTCTCTTGCATGCTTTTTGTGTTATTTTTCCTATTTTCCACCTTCCCCAGCACCTGATACTATCTCTATTAGTCTCCTTTCTATATTTTTAGACTTTTCCCACAGTTACAGATTTAAATATTATCATTGTATTAGTCAGAGTTCTCTATAGGGTGGAACATATAGAATCATTTTATATATACAAAGAGAGAATTTATTAGAATGGCTTACAGGCTGTGGTCCTGCTAATCCAACAATGACTCTCTATTAATCAAAGTTTTGAGAGTACAGTTGTTGTTCAAGTCTCAGCTTGTCTTTAGTATATGCCAGAATCCCAAAGAAGTAGACTGCAATGCCAGCGAAGGTAAGGACTTGCTAGTGAGGGTGAGAGCCAACAGGCAAAGAAAAAGCAAATTCCTTCTTTCATATCTTCTATCTAAGCTGCCAGCAGGAGGTCTGGCCCAGATTAAAGGTAGGTTTTCCATCTCAAAGATATAGATCAGAAGTGGATCTTCTGACTTCAACTAAGAAAAAAGTCCCTGATAGGTATACCCAGCAATTTGGGGTTTAATTAATTTCAGTTGTAGTCAAGAATAGCAACCACAAGATCACCCCTTGTTGACTTGGCACACAGCCTTATCAGTGGTCTCTTCAGTAGTGCAGTTATTCATTGATTTGCAAATGCTTTTTTTAAAAAAAATTATCATTAAGGATATGTTCTGGAAAGATTTTGGAGATTTCATTCAAGTAATTAAGGAAATTAGGTGAAGAAAATGGGGGAGACATGAATGCATGCCCCTTACAATCATCAGAATATCTGTAAAGAATATCAGGGTTGTATAATTTTAATGAATTACGGCATATTTCCCCTAAAGATTATTCTTACTTTCTTGGAAGTGTCATTACAATGTAAGAGAACAGTGCAACTTCTACAATTGTTCAATCACTGCACTGTAAGAGTTACTAAATCAGAGCATCTCTAAAGATAGCAATTAGTGTGGGTTCTGATGATAACAACTGTTTTCCCAAATCTGTTGTCTTAATGACCAACAGAGCAGATGTTCCTGCTTTTCTTAAGCAATACTCAGGGAGATAATTATTAGAATCAGTACACACCAAAGGAGCATGCTCTCTACAGGGACTTGTTCCCAGTAACTTGCCTGAAGCAGCTGCCTGCTGATCAGTAGAACAAACCTGAACAGGTCACAGAAAATACCCTGCTGCCTTTAATGTACCTATGTGGGTTTATTTGCATTCCACCCTATTACAGCTACAGCTTGGATTGGCAATATCCCACTGATAATACATTGTTTGTAGTTTTTTTTCAAAGCAGCCCACAGCTGCAGACATGAGCTGAAAGATAATTACTGAACATGAAAATATCTAGAAACCTAGGATATTAGTCATATACTCTATCAAGGCATTATATAGTAACATCCATTATTATGGAACAAATTATTTGAGGTCATTTTCTGCAGAATTTGCTAAACAAAATTTTTTTAAAAAAACTTACATGTAAATAAAGAAAATTAATCATGAATACCTCACAAACTGAACATTAAAAATAAAATCAGCATTATGTGTTGTTAAAATTAATATGGATCATAGAAGAATAGCCAAAATTTATAATAGTTTCTATATTTGTGCAAACAGGCTCAAAATTCATGTAGAAGTCAAATATCGTACTTTTTTTCATTCAAAATATTTCCTCCCTTACAAAATGAGATGTATTTTTAGTTGACTTGACTAAAAATGTCATCAGTATATTGAAATGCACTTTAAATATAAATAACAGGACCTGATTATATATTATTATGGATTAGGATTTTATTATATATAATATAGTAGATGCTTAGACATTTTCCAACAGGAAGAGTCTAAAAGGCTGTTTTTATAATCACATAACCTTATAAATTTTCACAACTTACACTGAATGAATATAATAATTTCAGGAGACAATTTTAATTAATTTATAAACTATATCTATTGTAACTTACAGAGCGTAAAGTAAAAATTTTCCAATAATTAACATTTATAAGTGTTGTTAATTGGAACTATAAGAAGTGATATTTTATGTATTATAAGAGCATATTTTTAATTTGTATTTCACATCAGTGGCTCTGATTTGAAAAATATTATATTAAAATATATTTGCAACATATTTTTTAATATGTAGAAAAAGCAAAGTAACAGTCTCATTGGTTATAATATTTTTCAAGGGTCAAAAACTAATTATCCTTAGTATTTAAGGATGATGTTAAAATTAAGTTATTCTTTTAACATATTGTATTCAGATTTTGAAGCTATGAGAAAGACTTGGAATAAATAATTTACAGTAATAAAGGAACATTTTACGTTTTGCTCATTCTTTACAAGTTTTATTCTGTTGTTGTTTTGTTCTGTGCTTCAGTGGTGAGGTGGTAGATCATAAAAGAAGAGTGGTTTCCATCATATTGTAGCTAGGATGTGTGTGTGTGTGTGTGTGTGTGTGTGTGTGTGAGAGAGAGAGAGAGAGAGAGAGAGAGAGAGACTGAGAGACTGAGAGACACAGAGAAAGACAGAGAGACAAAGAAAGAGAGGAGGAGGAAATGATAAAATAACCCACAAAGATGTGCCCACAATGACCTGGCTTTTGACACCTAGTGCCTCATAATTTTTCACCATTGCCCAAAATACTATACAATTATGACTTCATGAATGTATTAATCCATTGAAGAAGCCACAGCAGATGTTACCTAATTCCAGTCTCCAGTCACTGGTATCCAAGCTTCTAACATGTGATACTTTAGAGATGTTGAATATTCAAACAACACATATAAAATTTTTATTGTTCTAAGTCTACTTGTGGGTCAGATAAAACTCACAGACCAATTAATAATTAAAATACTATATTTACTAGAAAAAGGGACATTCTTGAACATGGAAATATTATGTTTTATCTTATATAATAGTTGCAAATAAATAAGAGACTCTGAACTCCTGCTGTAATTTCCAGGAACTTAGTCAAATTCATCAAAGTTCTCAAGACACTGAGACTATCAATTAATGTAAATCCTCTGCCCCTTCTTTCAAGTAACCTCTTTGTCCTAAAACACTTTCACAAAGCTCCACTATGTCTCTCTTGTTCTATCTATCCATAGTTCTACACCTTTAGAAGCAGCATTGTCTCACTACGTCATGGACCCTTTCTCTCACCTTGGCCTGTTGATTTGTTTGACTATGATGTTTTCTGGCATTTAGGATTAGGTCACTCACTTAAATAGCTAGTTATTCTTGCCTTTATTACCATTGCCTCCAAAAATGATTATCTCTAGTAGCTTAGAGATATTGGAATATAAATATAACCTCACTTTGTGCACCAGACTATCCCTGTCTCTGCCTCCTAAATTCAGGGGTTATAAACAACAGAAAACCATGTCTAGATAAATATTACCAAATGTAAAAATTCTCTTCTGTCTAGCTAACACTTATCATGAGGGTTTTTTTTATTTAAATTTAAAAATATAGAAACTGCTCCATGCAAAGTGAAGTGAAAATGAGGCTTAATGTCTCTCTCTCTCTCTCTCTCTCTCTCTCTCACACACACACACACGCAAGCACACAGCAAATATAATACAAAGAGTACAAATAGTTTGACAGTTGTATGCAACCAAATAGCTACAGCAAATGAGGTACACGAAGAGGAGACAAGACACGCACATGATAGAAACAAAATATTGAATGTTTATTCTGCCTAAAAGACTATCAAAATTAATGTCTTTACCATATACCATTGGTCTTAGTCTTATGACGTTAAATTGTTTTGACAGAAAATGTGTTTTACATAATTGGAATTAGAGAAAGGCTGAAGTTACAGAAAATATCAAGGTCAAGCTTCTGGCCATAATAACTCTTCTTGTTAGAAAAAGTAAAATATTAGGATTTGGGTGAAATACAAAGTAATAAATAAAAGATAAGCTCCCAATCATGATAATATAAGCAGCTTTATATTTTTATTTGGAAGGGGAATTAGAGTCATTTAGCATTGTATCTAGGAGTCAAGGGCAGTATTTTAGCTGTTTCAATTTTTGATCAGCTTTGAGATAACTTTATAGTTCATATATTTCTTCATATAGTCAGTCTGCAATCTTGTCACATAGGTTGGGCCTTTTCTATTTTAAGGAGAAAAAAATGGATGTTAAAGCAAATGAGGTGTTTTACCAGTAGATGAAAGTGACAGGAGATGAGCATGTATTTTATTTCTGTAAATCTAGTACTCACTGATAAACACCTTCCTGACAAAATAAATGACCTTAACTCCTTATCATACTGTGACTAGGTGTACATTCACATAACAATATAAATAAAACTAAATCAATTCCAAATAATAAAATCTATATTTTGTGTTAGCACAATTGGCACAAAGTATTTCTTTTATAGAAAACTTATGCAAAATACACAAAAGAATTGACAGTATAGAAACGTTAGTATTGTATTTTATTTCCTTTTTCTCTATACTATTTTCTTTCTTGGCTCACAAATATAATGAAACTGGCTTTAGATTGCAGCAAGCATTTTTGCTAAATATCATAAGAAACAAACACCAAATGCATTTACTCCTTGAACTGCATAAAAGTATGTGGATGGTTACCTTTCATTGTCAGCCTGGCTGGCTTTACAAACAGCTGGGGACTGAGTCACACATCTGAGTGTGTCTCTGAATGTCTCCAGAAATTATCAACTGAGGGAGAAGTGCTTGTACTAAATGTAGATGGCACTTTTCCTTGTGCTGGGAGCTGGAGGTAATGAGAAGGGACAAAAGGAAATGTAAGCTGTGTGTTCCTGGGCTGTCTCTTTTCTTCCTGTCACAAGACAGAGCGAGTTTCTGCTCCAACATGCCATTTTGACTATGATGACATGAACTCTCCAAAACCATGAGTGAAATAAACCCTTCTGCTTTGACAATATTTATGTCAGATAGTTTAGCCCCAACAATAAGAAATCTACCCAACACAAGTTTCTAACATCTCTTCGTCTAAAATTGTGCCTCATATGTAACACAGTATATGATTTTATATAGTTTTACTGTAGTGACAATAATTGTGTTTGTCAGACTGTCGCATTGGCATATTGAATAGAGTTAAATTTTTTATATGTAACCGTGTATTGAATTTGATCACAAAGGATTCAAGAACAATTTTGAAAATTTGCATTAAAAGGTTAATTTTAGTTTTATATTTTCAAATATTGTGTAGAGCTCCACAGAAAATGGACTTATCAGAATATTTTGATTCAACAATTACTTTAAAAGTAAAGAATTCTCTGTTCTAATTTAAAAATAAAACAATAATAAGCTTCATGAGAAGCTTACTATGAAATATCATTTTGAGTATGTATGTGTGTGTGTGTGTGTGTGTGTTTATGTGTGTTTGTGTACATGCACATGCATGCACATGCCTGTGTGATCCATGGCATATGTGAGGATAACTGATAAGAGTCAGTTGTCTACTTTCAGCATATGTGTCTTGGGAATTATATTCAGATGCTCAGTCTTCAGAGCAAGTGTCTTTAACCAATGAGTCAAGTCACTGGCTCATTTTTATTATTAATCTGTAGACAATTCTATCCAAAACATTCAACATGGCCAGGCGGTGGTGGTGTATGCCTTTAATCCCAGCACTGGGGAGGCAGAGGCAGGCAGATCTCTGTGAGTTCAAGTCCAGCCTGGGCTGCAGAGTGAGTTCCAGGAAGGGTGCAAAGCTACACAGAGAAACCCTGTCTTGAGAAAAAAAAAATCAACATGGTCTATCCTGAAAGTGTGTCATTCTATCTTCCTTCTAACACCAGTAAATTCTCATTTATAAACTGATAATGCTTCCATTTGAAAGGTCTGTTAATTGTATGTAGTTGTTTGAAAAAATTACATCTAAAACTATTTTATCAGGACGATCTATTTATATTATAATTAATATTATATATTGTGTAGCACTTAACAAAATTTAAATTAGCATCTGTAAACATAAAATACTAGGCTTTAAATATTATGCATGTATAACTAGTATTTAATTACAGAAAATATATTGTCCTTTCGAACATGGAAATATTAAGTATTTACTTCTTATTTTTTTGTTTGTTTTTGTTTTTGTTTTTGTTTTTCGAGACAGGGTTTCTCTGTGTGGCTTTGCGCCTTCCCTGGAACTCACTTGGTAGCCCAGGCTGGCCTCGAACTCACAGAGATCTGTCTGCCTCTGCCTCCCGAGTGCTGGGATTAAAGACGTGCGCCACCACCACCCAGCTACTTCTTGTTTTGTTTTATTTTCTAACATTTTATATTGAATCTATTAAAAATAAACTTACAACACACCCAAAAATAAAATCACAAAGGGAGGAAAATATCAAATTTAAAAACATATGGATGATTGCACTATTTAATGTTGTAATTAAAAATAGTAAGTAAGAATACATGTTTACTTCAGAATTCAAGAGCAATTAGAAGGAGTTTCAGAAGTCAATACCAAGGATATAATTTCTGTGTGCCACAAAGTGATCATAGTTTGTGATATTAGATGGGGTTGCATTTTTATTGAATGAGAATTAGCAACTTATTAATTTTAATATGACACTACATACCAAGTGAGAAACAGGATTCCAGATATAAACTTTGGTAAAAATTGTCAACAAGATTGGGAACCAAAGATAAGAACATACCTATAATTTGGAGAAAATATGTAAGAAACAAGTGTTATAAAACTTTGATGACTTTCATTATTGATTTAGAAGAACATATAACTGTCACTTGAGAGAAAAAGGACATGTGGGTTGTATATTGTGAAATTCACAGTTGTGAATCCTCATGAGATGTGAGAACTCATTTTTCTAAAAGATCCATTAAGTATATTAACTTTTTAAAAATGATGAAACATTATCCTAATTTCAAGCTATTTTATACTAAATAACAAGTTTACAAAATACAATGCCCTAATTATTGAAAGGAAAAAATAATTTTAAAAAAGAGGGAAAGAACACGAAAATGGCAGGATTTTCTGGTTTGGAAAATGTTACTTTCATTTTATTTCTAATATTGCTTTTGTGATCACAGTAAAACCTACCATAAAACAAGTAAAGGACTACAACAAAAGTGCTGTAAGTTTCCATTCCGTGGACTTTAGAGAATTGTTGCTATAGGATAAGCCAATGAATGCCTGTCATCATGAGAGACTGGCCAATACAACCACAGCTGAGATCTGCTTATCAGGAGCAAAAGCCACTAACACTTCAAAGTGTTCAGAGCCCTCCAGTGAAGTTGTGATGGGATTTGTGGAGGCTGATGGATGAATTTTGTGATCATGAAACATTCTCAGGAGCTGTATCATGCTGCCTTGTGTTTTTGATTTCCATAATCCCATCCTGTTCTCCTTGAATGGTTAGAATATCTTTCTTCATGTCTATAACTGGGGTAAAGGAAGTGAATATTCAGAAACACAGCCAGCGTTCTTCACAAAAAGATTATCTGCCAGGGTAAGACTTCCTCAGAGACTTATAAAGTAGGCAGGTGACTATCAAATCAGCACTGTTTAAGCTTTCTTTTAATCTCATAGAAAAATAGACAGAAGGAGGGCAAACAAGTTAGGATATGGAGAAGGAAGATGTTTGATAATGAGTACAAAAATTTTAGTGTAAGATGTATAATTTCAGGGATGTAATATACAGCACTGTAATTATCATTAGTTACAGTATACAGTATTCTTCAAACTTTCTAAAAGAGTAGATTTCAAATTTAGCACACACACACACACATACACACAAGGACAGGTATAATGATGAAAGGTGATGTATGTGTTAATTGGCTTGATTGAGATAATCATTCAGAGTGTAAAAGTATATCAAACTATCACATTATACCTTTAAAAACATGCAAATTTAGTTGCCAATTAAAACCCAGTAAATCAGAAAATAGTAACCTCATAAGTTTCCACTAAAAACAACAAAGGTAAAGAATGATATCACATAAGCTATTTTTGAATCTCATATAAAAGGTAGCATAACATATCAAAATAGTACAATTTAGACATGAATTTTAAATTGTGTTATCATTCTCAACTAGAACAATGAGTATCAATTGCACTTTTATATAAATATTTAGACTGTATAGCACTGGGATTTTATTTTTTGATCACTAACCAACCCCATGTCTATTTACATGAATTTATATAAAACATGGCATTGTTTCTAGTGACTAATACATTCAAGCATATTTTTCTAATAACAAACTACATGTAGCATTTTGCTGAACAGGTCTAGCTAGTATATTAAATCTGGTGCACATCACAATTTCCATATGATAGTCTTACTATGTTGTGCATATAAATAAAGTAAATAAATAGTAAATTAAACCCCACATTTTTACAATATATTTTTCTACAATGCTTATTAAATAATTAATTAAAAAAATGTTGAAAATTAGGGCCATGATGACAACCGGGCCTAGGCTGTTACCAAAGCCCATGTCTGAGTCTATGATCCCTATTATAGCCTGCGTTTCTGTTGATGTACATGGCCTGTGTTGCCACCAAAGACCACATGGAGGCTCAGGATCTGGGCTGCCACCTGTGACCATGTTACTGTCAGAGAGCTGTGCTGATTCCAGACCAAAATAGACCTGAGTGACATATGTTGCTACTAGAGACCATGGCATTGTATGTGCACGAGCTACAGTTAGAGCCATGTCTGGGTCTGTGTCCCTGCCACAGCCAGGGTCTGTAGTGATGTATGAGGAGTCTGTTGCCATCATAGGCCATGTAGACGCCCAGGTCTGAGCTGCCATCTTGGGCCAAGTGATTGATTGAAGGCCACACGCTGCCACTGGGTCCACGTTGGTCTGAGTGACCTGTGCTGGTAACCGAGGCCATGGTGGCATCCCAGCCCAAGCTGCTGCCAAGGACCATGTCTGAGTCTATTGTTCAACCACATCTGGGGGCTGTGTGGGATGTCAGGAGTCTTGGGTGGCACATACTGTTGTCTTAGTGCCCAAAGGCTGAGCCTCTGCTTGTCCATACAGATCTGAGTGGCCTGCACTGACATTTAGGTCCATGTCTGGGTATCCATTATGTCCGGGCCTAGGCTACCACCAGGGGCCATGTCTGGGTCTGACACCCTGCCACAGTCATGGTGTGTATGGTGATGTCCATGGCTCCTGGGTCTCGTTGCCACCAAAAGCAAGATAGGAGGCACAGAGTTGGCCCTGTCCCTCACTCGCTGCACCATGCAGCATGAGGGAGAAGTGGCCCTGCCCCTCACCAACTGTAGCAGTCAAGAGAGCAGGCCCTGCACCTCGCTGGTTGTCCCTGTTGGCTGGGGTGCAGGTGAGCTGGCCCTAAAGGCCTAAGAGTGGGAGAGCTAGCCCCACTGTCTGTCATGTGGCGGTGTGGGAGGGATAGTCTGATAGCTCCTTGCTTCTCATGACTTGCCACCTGTTGCAGGCAAGAAAAGTTGGTCCTGGTGTCCCAAGAGTGAGAAAGCTGACCTTGCCCCTCACTGATTGCAACACTAGGAAGACGGGAACCTGCACCTGCCCAGACAGCACGGTACAGGTAGAGCGGACCCTGTTGATGGGGGTTCAGGTTAGAAAGTGCCTGATCCCAGCCCTCGTCTGTCATTTGGTGAAGTAGGTGAGAGAGAGAGAGAGGACCTCTCATGAGACCTCCCCTGCTGCTTCCCGTCTGTGGCAGGTGGGAGAGCTGGCCTTGAGGTTATGAGAGTAGGAAAATTGGCACTGTTTTTCACTGGCAGCAGAAATCAGGAAAGCAGGCCCTGCACCTCCCTTAGGCAGCAAGCACAGTTAAGCTAATCCTCATGGGGGTGGTGGGTTGGGAGAGTGGGGGGCACAACAGGTGAGTCTTGTGGACATGAGAGCAGGAGAGCAGCACCCACCCTCTACCTTGTATGCCATATGGCAGCATGGGTGAGGGAAACATACCCCCTCCCAACTGCAGAATGAGGGATAGTTGGCCTTAGGCCATGAGAAGGGAATAACAGGCTTTGTCCCTCACCAACTGCAGCAGTTGAGAGAGAGAGAGCCCTATATCTTGCCTAGGCAAAACAGTAGAGCTGGCCCTGGTGGTATGAGTGAGGGTAAGCCAGACCCTAGGGCTTGAGAGCAGAAGAATTGACCCAGCTCCTTGCTGCCTGCTGCATTAGGTGAACTAGTTAGGGCAGTGCTAGAAAGCTTGCCCTGGTGGTGATAGGAGGAAAAGCTGGCAGGCTGAGGAATCCAACTACCACCCATGCCCAGACCCAGGGGTATGAGTTAGCCCACCCCAACATCCACCTCATCTATGAACTGCTGGAGTATTTGAAGGTGCTGAACCTGCGATACAATGCTAAATGATCTCCATGACACAGGACAACACAATATTCAGGAGGGATCCTAGTGAGAGCCCAGTGATATACAAGCAGAAGCCAGAGGTCTTGAGACATATATGATCCAATGCAGTGAACACTTACAAGTAAAGATGTATGGACTAAGGGATATACTGTGTGTACTATGTGACCCCCTGGGCCACACTAAAGCTTCCATGAGGAGATTTTTTTTTTTGCTTGCTTGGTTGGTTTTGGCTGCACATTTAAATTGCGTTTTGTTTTGGGGGGAATGTTGCAAGGGTAGGGGGCTGAGG
Source organism: Peromyscus nudipes (assembly GCA_902168325.1). Classification (NCBI taxonomy): domain Eukaryota; kingdom Metazoa; phylum Chordata; class Mammalia; order Rodentia; family Cricetidae; genus Peromyscus; species Peromyscus nudipes. The sequence goes on along the minus strand of CABHPH010154599.1, from coordinate 27,329 downwards.
TGAGGAGACCTGGAGATGAGTGGGATCAGATTGCATGAAGTGAAATCCCCTAAGAATCAACACAAAGTAAAAACAACAACAAAATACAACATGTTGAAGACCTATGTGAAATAATCATATGTAAAGTTACCAACACATCCTTTGTGCACATGGTATTTTATTCATCTCTTCACATTTCCAGCTCCTTTATGATTTATAGTCTGTACATCTGTTCTAGGTTCACTCCTGGTGCCATGATACCTGCATTGACAAAAGAAAGTTAGGGTGAGGAAGGCTTGATTTGATTTAGCTTTCCTGGTCACAGTCTGTCAGGTAAGTCTAGGCAGAAATTCAGCACGAACTTGAAACAGAAGCTGCAGAGGAACATGCTTGCTGAGGTGCCTAGATTCCAACACAGTCAGCTTCCTTATACAGCTTAGGCAAACTTAACCAAACATGGTGCCTCCCACAATGGGTGAGGCCCTCCTGCATTAATTAACAAGACAAGCCCCGACAGACAAAACACCTCTCCTTTGCTTCTCTCTTCTTCAGGTTTTTTATTCTCATCTCCCTGTCTTATTGATGTAGCTGAATTACTATGATAATAACTGATAAGAGACGATGAAACTGATTTCTCTGAGTTCAATGTGAATGATAGATTCCAGTGAAGGTGGCATGTGATGTTTACTGCCAGATTTGCATCTAAGTGTGATTGTTCTGCTGAGAAACATTCATTCTCAGAAAGGCTCAGAAAGAAATACTTAACCTCCACAGAAAGACCAAGATTGAATCGCTTAACTTATTGTAGACAATGCAAGGATATCTCATACAATTATGGATCTTATTATGTGTTTCCCTTACACTTCAGGAATACTTGTTATAGTGGCCATTTCACCATAGAATGATAAATCTATAGAAAATTTGAAGCTTCTAATTTGGTAATTTCAGGTATTAAAAGTGCAAGTTCATGCTACAGATATATTTTTAAAAATGCAATTTCCCAGGACAGTGAATCAAAATGTTTTAAATAAAAGTGTTGATATATTGAAATACTTTGAGCTATCTCTTAAAAGGTAAAACATTTATTTAACTTATTTTTGAGGTTATAATATAATCACATTCTTTTTCCCTTTCTCTCAACTCTCTTATATATCCTTCCTTACTCTCTTTCCAGCCCATTGCCAACATTTTTTTTTATTAATTGTTGTTAATACACACACACACACACACAGAGAGAGAGAGAGAGAGAGAGAGAGAGAGAGAGAGAGAGAGAGAGAGAGAGAG
>CABHPH010154599.1:0-25000 GCA_902168325.1 Peromyscus nudipes | reverse complement strand
GTGTTCTTATAAAGTGATGTCAACCTTGAATATAAACATATTAAGTTATCAGTTTCCATCTGATCCCTTTATTTAGACAGACACAGTTGTCACAGTTTCTGTTACCTCTCCTCATTTTCAGCTAATACAAAGTCTCTTGTTTGCTCCATTCAATAAACGTGTAGCTGAGCATGTTATGTTGACAGAATAATCCAACATCTCTGAATAAACACTGTGATTGAATATCTAAGAAATGGCAGCCTTGAAAGCTGCATTCTTTCGACATATAATTAATATTTACCCTTAATGACATATGGTAATCACACACCCTATGCACCATATATAATAGAAGTCTAAACAGGAAATGTTGAATTAATTAATTGTTTCCATGATATGTTAATCACACATTTAGATTTTCATCTGTCCATGACAGAAATTAAGATTTACCTTAAGTACTTTCAAAACACTCTTGATATTTTAGATAATATGTATATATAATCTCAAACAGTTCATTTCCTATCCCCACACTCCAGTAAACACATATCCCTCCCAACCTGAAGAGCAATAATTTATTTTAATTTTTAAAACTTTATTATGACTCCTTTATGATACGGTATTGACATATATACTCCGAAGACCTCCTTAATGTACATCTAATTATCCTACCTGCCTCTTGCTTTTAAGTCAACCCTTAAATGTTATGATTAACAGACCATATCAAAGGTTATTTGTGAAGAATTTTAATGGATTGAGTGCAGTGGGATGTTCTGTATGCTGTGAATGTGTTGCTCTGATTGGTTGATAAACAAAATGCTGATTGGCCAGTAGCCAGGCAGGAAGTATAGACAGGATAAATAGACAAGGAGAATATTGGGAAGTGGAAGGCTGAGTCAGCAGATGCTAGCCTGCTATCCAGGAAGCAGCATGTAATGGCACACAGGTAAAGCCACAGAACACATGGCAACATATAGATGAGCAGAAATGGGCTGAGTTTAAGTGTAAGAGCTAGTCAGTGGTAGGCCTGAGCTAATGACTGCGCAGTTTGAATTAATATAAGCTTCTGAGTGGCTGTGGGGTCTGTGGGACTGAGCAGGACTGGAGAAAACTTGTTTATTTTTTTTGTTATCTTGAAACAAGGTCTCATGCTGTACCACTGGGAATGGAACTCACTATGCATCCAAAAGTGGTCTTCAAATCCTAGTTCAACTTCCTTTGTCCCTCCCCTGCTTCTACCCCCCTCCAGTGCATGGACTACATTTAGGAGTCAGCTTCTTCCTCCAGCTTCTTCCTCTGTGTTTCTCCCTGACTTTATTATGTTCAAAGGAAAATCAATGCATACCACAGATGAGAAAGACCTAGTTTAACAGAAGAAAATAACTTACAAACTAGCGTGTGTCTTGATAAAAGCCTGGCTGTACCTAGCTTCCTAATTTTCTAGTCTCATAGTGTTACGGGAATAATATATACAGGTTAATAGTTCTTTGAACACATCTGTATCAAATATCCTCACCACTTTTTCAACAGGTTGATTTCTCTTGTTTCATTAATTGTCATTTTAATGCCATAGGTCAACCTTTCTCGTATAGAACTACTAAATTTCCTTCAGCACCAAGGATACCATGCTGTGTGGATTGACACACTTTACAAGGTGATTATGTCCTTCCTTGAAGTTAAGCATAGTTCTTGATGAACAGGTTTTGACAATAATCACTGGCATGAAGGAGGTCTAAAAAATTATTTCTATTTTATTTCGAAGAATATGTGCCTGCTGTTTAAAATCAGGTAAAAAATTTATAAAATATGTTAAATAATTAAGAGACAGATATCTTAAAGGTAATATTTGTTAATTATCATAATCTCTGAGATATCCCTTTATCAGTAATTGTGGACTACTTTTGTGTTTGTGCTGTAGTGTGATATACATAACTGTATATATGCACATATATATATATATGCATGTTTGTGCATGTGTGTGTGAGTGTGTGGCTGTATGTGCACTCATGCATATGCATATCAATATTTGTGTGGAGGATTCATATTTTTGTGGAGGCCAGAGAATAATCTCTAATGTTGGCTCTTAGGAACACATTCAGCTTAGTTCTGAGACAGGTTCCCTCACTTATGTAGACTTTGTCAAATAGGCTATGCACTCTTGCCAGAAATCTCTGGACATACTTGTCATGCATTCTTGACAAAGTGAATTTGATTCCTGGAACCAGTGCAAAAAGCCACATGTGATGGTGTATCTGTAATCTTATCACTTCCAAGGCAAGATGAGGTACCAGGGCTGGAAAATCACCTGGAAGCAACAGACCAGAGATCCTATGATATGCTTCACAGTGATGAAGCAAGAAAAAGACCACCTGATCAACAAAAATGAAGGAGAGAGTCAAATAATTATCCACTGGCTTATGCACACACCGTGGAATTGTGTGTATTGCATGCACCACACACACACACACACACACACACACACACACACACACACACACACAGGTGGGGGAGCAACAGTGAGATAAACACACAGATAATAGTATTCTAAGAAAACGAACAAAACTGGAATGCATAAACAAGATGTATTCTTTTATCTTGCATATTATTTTTGATATCAACAGTTTAGGAATAGAGTGTCATGAGCTCTGAATATAGCTCTGTGGTAGAGTACATGCTTAACATGATCAACACTCTCAGTTCAATCCCTGAATGTGCAGTAAACAAACACATATATAGTCAAGCAGAAATGTCAGCTTCTTTCTGCCCTAAAGGTGGCCATACAGAGCTTGCAGTATCATAGAGCAGTAACTATTAAGTTTTTTCACTCTCTCCATTCAAAAGGGTCACCATTGTAAATGTCTTCCCCCTCTTCAGGGTTCACAATCCCTTAAGGTTCTGCGTGGTTGTGTAGCCTCCCTTTTCTTGTGTTAATTCATCATCTATGTACAGGTGAATTTGTCTAGAACTTGGTTATTGTGTTTCAGTTAATAGTAATTCAGTGATTATAGCAACCAGAAAAAATGAGAACAAGACAACTGGCAGAAGTCCTCTTTTCTTCTCTGTGTCCCTTCTCTGTTTGTTTTCCTAGTAGTCAACTACTCATAAATACTTGTTTGTAAAATATGTATGTTTTATCATAGGTTAAATTATCATTGAAATCTGATACCTTTACGATGATAGAAAATAAAATCCAGCCAAACTGAACTCTCTTTGCTGACCTTGCTATTTGGCGTTAGTGAGGGCATCATGAAAGTTTGTTTGTTCCTCAAATGTCTGTCTGCATGGGAAATCTTTCATCACTCAGCTATAAATATTATAATTAATAAGCTCTTTTTCATAGTAGTTCTTCTTTCATGTCTTATTTTTTATGACAGGCTTCTGTTTGTATGGCTCAGAGGCTGGATTCTCTGTTGTCCTTCAGCATGAGGGGGTGTCAGTAAGGCTATGGATGGTCCTCTTTTCTTTTATTTCAGTCGTATCCAACCAAGACACTTTCCACACTGAGTGGCCTCAGCATGTGTATGAGATAAAGAACAACTGTGAAAAGAAAAACAAAAATCCAGAGTCACAAGAGAAGTAACAGTCCGTAAAATTGCAGCGATTAAATCACATGTTCTTAAATTTATTCAAGTAGGTAATGTCCTCCTGTGCCAGGAGTCCAAATACAGTCACCAAAGCTCCATATACAAAGGAATAATAAGTAAACTAACCATCTGAAAACCTAATTAAATTAACTGGACCATGAAGTATACACATGTCTAATATCTGTAATTGAGTAGGTAAACAAATAAAAGCTTTGCCTGCACTGGCACAGGAAAGGAGGATGAGCCTCGTGTTTTACAATACTAGAATTTGTGTGGGAGGCTGCAATACGTAGGTCAGCACATTAATAGTGCTGTGATTTCAACCCTAATGTTGCCGTGTATTTTAAAATCCTCTATGAACAAATGTAAAGTTACTGGCATATTTTGTTGAGTTTTAACTTTATTTTCATTTTCCCAAAGTTTGGGAAGGTATTACTGAGCTATTTCTTTGTGTTCTTTTTTATTTTATTTTATTTTTTCATGTAGGCATTTAGAGCTATAAATATCCTTCTGATTGCTTTTATAGTATTTCAAGTTTTTGTATGGATTCACTTTCAGTTACTTCCATTTCCTTCATTTCTACAATAAACCAGTAACAATCATTTAACAATACGTTGTTTAAGATCCATAATTTTGTGACTTTTCTGATGTTAAGGTTTTTTTTTTATTAATTTTAGGCTTTATTCCACTGTGTCCAGATAAAAGACGTGATTATTTGTTGATAATCAATTTGTATACTTAAATGTGGTAGACACATATTCTGTATGGAATATTCTAGAGTTGTCTTTTTGGTACGTTTGGTTTATTTTAATATTTAGTTGTAGTGTTTCTATTGTTTATTTTATTTTATTTTTGGTATCTGAATGACCTTTCAATTGGTGAAAGTACTATATTGAAATCACATATGATGAATGTGTTATGATTAATCTGTGGCTTATAGTGCTTGTTTTTTGTAAAATTGGGAGCACTTGAATTTGGTATATATGTTTAGAATTACTACAGTTTCTTGTTGAGTTGTTCCCAAGATCAAAAGAGGTGACCTAATTTATCATTTTAGACCTAAGCCGTATTCTTCTTCGTGCTTGTTTCATGAGCATAAATTCCTTTGTCTCTTTTTATCAAGGACACTTTGAATTATGATGGATAACTTAATCCAGTAAAGTAGCCTAGGTTGGCATCCATTTTTTTTTCAGAATTTGCATCCCTTTGGGAATTTCATGGTTCTTTGACTTCAATATTCTCTTTCTAGTGAGAGCATTGTCCTCAAAACCTAATCACTTCCTAAGACCTTCAACTTTTGATAGCACCACACCTGGGTTTATGATTTCAGAAAGGATTTTGAGAGACACCGTTATATTTAAATCATGTAACATTTTTCTATTTGTTTTATATCAGTTGCAGTTCCTATTTCATAGAAGAAAGCTAGATTCAGTCTTTAGTCTGATAACAGATCTTAATGAGCAAGAGAGTAATCACAAACAGGTCACCTTTGGTACGTTGATTGTGCTTCAGTGCAAGACCGCATATTCAAAATATTTTGGCTGCACGAATTGGTCTTGATGGTGGAAAAAAAAATTAAGTGAGTAAGGAAAAGGAGATCTGGGAATAGCTGGAGGATAGTGGTGAATATCATTAAAACACCTAAAAAACTCTCAAAGAACTAATAAAACTTTTCATATTCTGTAAAGACAAAGAAAAAAATAAATATCAAATGACATGTCAGAATCAAATGCTTTAGAGTATTAGAAATTAAGGCATTAAATAAAAATTCCAATGAGTGGCCAATGAGCAGAAAAATATTAGTAGTCATGAATACAACGATATCATAGCTATGGATTTAAATCCCAAACTTATATGAGTCAATAGATATGAACAGAAATGACCTGTATGGTCAAAACATTATAATAGAAAATATTGATGCAGGTTATTTTGAGTTAATTAACAGAATATATTATGGATTTAGAATAATGGAAAGTTGCTGCATTTGCTAACATTAGTGTAACAAGATTACCCTAACTGTCATCACAGAATTTTTCTCCAGTGACTGATGGAGGCCGATGCAGAGATCTACAGCCAAACACCAGGCACAGCTCCAGGAGTCCAGTAGGAGAGAGAGAGGAGGGATTCTATGAGCAAGTGCATCAAACTCATGATGGACAAACCTGAAGAGTCAACCAAGCCAAACTAGTGGGAACTCTTGAAAGTTGGATCAATGGCTGTAGAGTCTGTATGGGACTGGACTATGCCGTCTGCATGGCAAGACAATTGCATAGCTTGATCTGCTTGGGGGGCACCCTGGTGGTAGGGTCAGAATCCATGCCTGGTGCATGAGGGGTCTTTTTGGAGCCCACTACCTATGATGGGTCACCTTGTGTAACCTTGAGGCAGGAGGAGGGGCTTGGACTTGCCTCTACTGGATGTGCCTCCCCATGGGAGGACTTGCCTTCTTGTGTGGTGAAGTGGGGGGTGGGTTGGGAGGGGAGGCTGGGAGGGCTGGAGGAGGGAAGAGGGGGGTCTTTGAAAGGTATGTAAAATGAATGAAAAAATTTTTTAATAAAAAATGAATAAATGAAAGAGAGAGAGAGAAGAAACAGAAAGATGGCTAAAATGTAGAAGATGCTAATCCCCATTTAACTGGGCATGGGGAATGGGAAATCAAAAAGAACAAATGATGCTAAAATGAGATAAAGGTAATATATGCAAAGGGAAAGTCATTTTTTTCTTGCAAAACTATAGGAAATATTAGTGTGACAGAAAAAAAGAACTAAGTGACAGACAGTACAAAACAAATGACATTTTACTGACTCTGGAGAAAGAAAGAATGGTGCTAAATCCTTAAAGAGCAGCTATGCACTGATAAATACAGTTTTAGTTTTACAGTGTTTTCAATGGAACATTGGATTGTTTTCACAATCAAAACCAGTGCTGGTGTGGGGAATGTAGGAAGAGTTCAAATATCAGCAATAAATCAGTTTGTGTGACAAGATAAGTTATCTTGAATGGACAAAGAAACATGGTTGTTCTGAGAGTTCTAATCATGAGAAGAAAACAATTGCATTATCATCACACATAACAATGTCTTTGTAAGGGATGGTGCCCAAGTAATCTCTGCCAAGCCCAGCCATGCAGAACAGACTGCATAACAACACACACATGCTGGAGAGGCATGTGAAGATTTCTGAGGGTTGATAAAATACTCGCTGCAGACACTGCTGTGATAAAGATGAAAATTGATTTTTCTATGAAAATCAAAAGAAACCCTATCTAGCTAAGGATGGACTAAATTACCTTTTATTTACCACTAATTGTCATTGAAATTTGGACAGTATTATTTTATATTGAATTTGACAAACAGTTAAAAAAAAACAATAATCCCCAGGATAAATCATATATAAGTACAAATGATAATTTTGTAGGAAATGTAGATAACATTAAATCAAATGCAGAGTATTCAGCAAGTGCTGAGTAGTTTAAGACACACTAGACAGGATAATAGAAGTTAATAGAGAGTTTGCATGTTCTCCACTGCTTAACTGAGTTCACTGAGTGGCCTATGATTGTTCACTTCTTTTTAGTTTTAACTTGTGGACAATAATATCTCCAGATTACAATATGGAAATTATAGGTTATTAAATGAAGCACAAAAGACCCATAGGCATATTACTAAAATGTGATTCAAATCAATCTTGTTTAACTCCCAAAACCATTGTTCTTAATAACAGTATTAAAGACTACCTAGGGACTTGTTATTCTGTCATTTTTTTCTCCACTACATCTCTACAGCCTCACATAAAGCATGTGTGATCAATATCTGTTGAAAAACTAACGTAGTGTACATATTTTTTGAGAAAGAAAAAGCAATTGGAAATTATAGAAGTGAAAATACGAAAGAATATAACCGAACACTTTAAGTTTGGCTTAGTTTGAAATTATTTGTATGGAAACTTTAGTCACCTTAAATATAATAATGCTGGAATCAGTTACCTATATAACAATGAATTTTGTTCTTTCTATAACTAATAAGACTTATTTTTCTTTTCTTGTTAGAGTGATGTTCAAGTGTTTATGAAGGGAAACCAAACGCTTGGTAAATCTATATGCTTAGCACAGTTTTATCTTATTTTAAACATTTTTAAAGTTCTATTTGTTTTTGATTTTTTTTTCACACGGATGATGTCTGGGGATTGCATAGATCCCCCTCCTCCATGTCTCTACTCCTACTTGTAACTTTCTTCTTTGTACACCTCTTACTCTCATGTCTTTTGTACTCGGACCTTATACAAGTAGCTGCAGCATCTGTTTGATCATTATTGCAAGGACCATGATACCCAGGCACTTCGCTCCATACCCTAGTCCTGGCAATCTTTCTGCTCTCTCCTCTGTGGTATCCCATAGGCCTTAAAGAACAAGAATGTGTAGACATTTTTAGTCACATATTCTTACCTCTTGACAACTTTTGAGTCTCTCTACTAACTGTTGACCACTATAAATAGGCTCTTATCTGAGCCAAGCTGAGAGCAACATTAGTCTAGGACTGTAAACACATATATTTAGAAACTAATTTGGTTACGTGCCTGTTTAGTATGACATCAGTAGTAAGTTATTGCCAAGGCTGCTGAAAATTCACAGTACCAGATATGTTTTTCCTCCCACAGAAGTGGCCAAAAAAAAAAAATGAAATCACAAACCAAGGAGCTATCCCCAAAGCTATCATACCAATAGTGTTATAGGTAGACACATCCTCTCTGGTAGATTGGAATTTTAGTATTCAGAATATACACCTAAACAAGAACATTGATACGTTTTTCCCTCCATCCAGTAGCCACAATAGCATATCCCAGCAGAGTAGAAGTTAGTCAACAAACAGAAAGCTTAAATCAGTCCAGCTTGATTCATGTGTGCACTGCATAAATTTCTGTTGTTTTCAGAAATAAAGTCATGTCATCTCTTCTGATAAATAGCCTAGAACAATGGTGGGTTTTTTTGTGTTTTTTTTTTTTTCTGGGATCTTCTCATGCTCACTCTAGAAACTCAAAAGAAGAAAAGTCACATCTCACACTGGATGCTTCATTCAATAACCTGTGGCCACTGGGGCTGCATTATCTGTCTGTTCTGGGCACCTTCATTCACACTTTATAAAAAAAATCCATTTTAACTTGTTCTGTCTATGTCTTTTTATATCAGTTTAGTTTTGGTTGACTCTCCTATCTCAATCCTTTCCATTAATCTCCTGTCTACATCCTTGTTTAAAAATCTCCACCCTTGTATTTCCCTCTCCTACAATTATGTCAAATAAGTTTTATAATCCTACACAAGATCTCTCCCCCACCAACCACTTAAGGCTTTTATCTTATTTTCTGGCTTTGACAGATTCTCCAATTTGAACACAGAAATAAAAAAGAGAACTGGGATTTATATAAGAACAATGATCAGTGATACCTATTTTGGAATATTTCACTCAGTTTATGTTCTAGTTCCATCCAATATCTTGCCAATTTTGTAATTTTGTTTTTCTAAAGTGATGAGCAAAATAAAATTGTGCACATGTAGCTTATTTTTACTACCATGTTATCACTTTATGGACATTTAGGCTAATTAATATCCTAACAGTTATGCATAAAGCAGCCATGAAGATTGAATGTGCAAGTATCTCTGTCATAGGGTATAGTTCTTTAGAAATAGATGCAAAAGTGTTTAGCTGGGTCATATGGTAGATGGATGTTTAGCTTTTTGATAAGGCTTCTTGCTTATTTCCAAAGTAACTACACCACTTAATATTCCCACCAACCAGTGACCTCTTTTAAGACTGTAAAACTACAGTATCTATGTCAGCCTATTCTTATATAAACTCCTCATATTATATAGCCTTACACCATCTACATATATGCCAATCATCTATTATCTATCTGTCTATGTATCTATCTGTCTTCATCATCATCTATTTATCTATTCTCTGTCAGTATATTTGAGAACACTAAATAATATACTGGCATCTTAGCTCTCCATGTTCATTCCACTTTAAAGAAGAATATGAATATTAAAGAAATTTAGGTCATAAGTTTTTTATTTATTAATTAGTTTCATATAAAGAGATTTTGCAAAACAAAAAATTACCCTTGCCTTATTATTTTAAAATGAAACTTCTTAATATTCAAGTTTAGTGATAATTTTGAGTGTTTTGTATTACCTGAGAAGTTTTTGTTGTTTTCTAGTCCTGAAATATTTTATCAATTATTTGCATGTGCTATTGCTGATATTTTTGGACAAATATGCCTTCAATTTTCTTGAAGATCATTACAAGCAATATAATTAACTGTTATTTTTGAAATTATACAATATTTTCAATTGATTATTTTGTAATAATTTCCTTTTCAAGAAAGAGTAGAGTGCCTGATTCTCTTGATCTTGCATTATACTTTACCCAACACTGTCTCTTCTTTGATAATATAAAAGGAAATTTTACATCCATACTGCAGGCCTGGCTCACATGGGACCTTTCTTGTCCAGTTTGAAAAATTAAAAAAAAAATCAAAATTTTGTTTTACATCACATAAATTTAATCACAAAATAAATAAAAGTAATATCTACATTTCAGAATTAGGAGTATCTCCCTAATTAATACTGAGTGAAGATACTAAGACAGTTAACGTGAGTATATTACCATTGAATATTTATCTTAGGGTCTGAATATTGACATTTAATGTCCCCTATGTCTCTGTTTAATATAGAACTGAATGCTCTTAATAAATCCATGAAGTTAATGTCATTTGTAATGTAGGATCTTGAGTATTCTGGTCATTAGTCCAAAGATTTATTGCACAAATTAGGCAACTGTTTGGAGAAGAAATCAAAAGACTTACAAAATTCTAAACCTATGGTTTTAGCCTTAAGATGCATTACAAAGAACCTTATAGTCATGGAGTTAAAATTCTCTTAGCTAAGGAGTCAACATAACTGCACTCTGATTGCAAATGTGTGTCTCTTATGTTTTTGAGACTATAATTTAATTACAACATATCTCCCTTCACTCCTCTCTCCAATTACTCCCACACCCCCATTATACTTTAAATGCATGTTGTCTGTTTTTCATTGATTATTATTTTTATTTATATAAATGGATTATATATATTTTTTGAGACAGGGTTTCTCTGTGTATCTTTGCACCTTCCCTGGAACTCACTCTGTAGCCCAGGCTGGCCTCAAGCTTGCAGAGATCCGCCTGCCTCTGCCTCCCAAGTGCTGGGATTAAAGGCCTTCACCACCATCGCCCAGCAATGAATTATATTATTATATCTATATAAACAATTAATGAACAGCACATATATCTATATCTATATCTATATAGATATGTGTGTGTGACTGTGCTAGCTAGCTGTTTTATTTTCTATATTTATTTCTTTTTAAAGTTTTGTTCCTTCTATGGCTTTTTTACTTGAAGCTTGAGAATTTTATTATACATAAGTGACTATTCTCCAGATAGCAGACAATTACACATTTTAGGATTTACAGAAATAGGTTATAAAATTTTCAACAGTATGTCTTGAATACAAAGGAAAGTTTGGAACCATGAAGTGTTCTGCTAAGTGTTTCTTTGATTTTTAATTATTTTAATAATTATTAATGGAAATGATATGACACTAATAGAATAAATAACTTTTAAAATTTTTAAAACAAATTAGAATATAGAGGAATGCTAAATAGCTAAAAGTAATCTACCTCATTCTCCTATTCCCTCACACTTCTCACCAACTTGACACAAACTGAGGTCATCTTGTAAGACAGAATCTTAATGGAGAAAATGTCTCCATAGAATTGAACTACAGGCAAGTCTATAGGCATTTTCTTTATTGATATCAACTGTTGATTGATGTGAGAATTCCCAGCCAACCAGGAGCTGTGGCAACCCTGGACATGTGGTCCTGGATTATATAAGAAAACAGGCTGAGAAAGCCATGGGGACCAATCCCGTAAGGAGCACTTCTACATGGCCTCTACATCAGTTCCTCCTTCAAGGTTTTGGCCTTGAGTTCCTTCCCTGACTTACCTTACTAAGGATTGTGATATGAGTTGTATAAAGCTATATAAACCTTTGATCCACAAGTTGTTTTGGGTCATGATGTTTTGTCACAGCAATAAAAAAACTATCTAAAACAAGGGCAGAGAAAATTATCAATGTTGACTGCAATGTTTTTTTATTGAAAATTAATGGGTCTTTTTCTGTATCTCTGTATTTCTATCTCTGCCTTTCTATCTCTGTCTCTGTCTCTTCCCCCACCCCCACATTTTAAAGAATGATATACCATAAGATAACTGGTGAGGTTATTTTAGGATTTTGCAGACCACGAAGCTCTTTGACGTTGGCTACAAATTGGAGTGGCTTTTGTTTGCATATGCATTCAGCCATAAAATTTTTGACTCAATATCTTACAATTGTATGATTCATTTTCATCAAAGGTAATGCCCATAACTTCAAACAATGTTTCTTGTGTATTAACCAGACTGTCTCACTGCAGTGTGACAGACTATTCCTAGAGAGATGGAACACACACATACACACACACACACACACACATACACACACACACACATACACACACACACACATGCACACACATCTATTCACTCCAGATAGGAAGACCTTTATAGTCCAAAATACAAATAACAACACTTACTTACAGGAATATTGCTGAGGGTCTACTCATAGGAGCAGGAATGACTAAAAGATGTCTGTATAACAAAAGCTTCCTCTAGAATTGGTGACATATCACAGAAGTTTAGAACGAGTAGCACAATGAACAGCCTGCAGGCAGCTCAACAGATTGGAGAATATGCTTTCCAAGAGCTCAATTGGTCTGAGTCTTTCGGAGGTTTCTGCTGGGCAGTTCAGCTCTTCTCACTTCTGCCAAAGAATTAGGCTTGTCTCAAAGTCTCTGATGCAGCTTGATTCCTTTGAGACTGAGCCTCAGCTGACTTCATTGCTCACATACTCTTGGGAAGATAGAGAGCCTAGAAAATCTGACTGTTTTCAGGGACTTCCTGCTGCTCTTCTGAGTTGTTTATTCCCTGTTTTATGGAGCACTCCTGCAGGGTGGAATGGTTCAATCTAAGAGGAGTCTGTTGCGAAAAACTCACAAAGAAAACTTACTACTCACGCAGCCGTACATTGCTCTTTCTCCGGAGCTCAGGACCGTCCCACACACTTGTCTCATGGGAAATTTTGTACTACTTCTACCCACCTTGCTAGTGCACTAAATGGACTCTTTAACCAAACATCACATTTCTAATGAAACTTCTCTGACCTCTTATGTAAGATGGAAGAAATATACCCAACGTCTGCATTTCACAAGTTCACGTACCCTGTCATTTTACAGATCTTTGGAATCCGTGACTTAAAATGAGTCTGGCAGAATTCCTCATCTAAAAAATAAAGAGCATATTTTATTAGGTTATTTACTATCTGTTCAGGATTTTCACATGATCACTCATTAATGTGTTTTCTCATAGAAACTATTAAATGCATGTGTGCCCTGAATATTCAGAAATAAACTAATAAACTTTCAGAATATACAATATATGGTTGAAATTGAAAGAATATCTATTAAAAGAACTAGTTTGAAGCTGTAACATTGCTGTTTGAATGTCCAGATAGTAATATTGTGATTGAATTGAAAAATATAATTCTAGGAATAAAAGAAAATTGAGTTCTACTGTGATGTTTCCAAGGGAATAAACACAGTATCAATAGCAATGTATCACAAAATCCATTAATTGGTCACATTATGTTTAGTGTAAAGAATAATGTTCTTTTTGGTGCTGTGGAAAGGACACTTCTGGAACTGGGCCAAAAGGGTGAAATTCATTTTTTCTCATGTGAATTTAGCAAATGTATCTACAGGTTGGGCAGATACTGACTTTATTGCATAAAGGATGATCTAAATGTGCATAGATTTTTTTTGTGATGAAACTAAGATGTTAGTCTGATACTAACGCTGACAACAATTTAGTCAATGTCTAGTATTTATAGAAATTATACTTTATCTGAATTGTAAGTAGAAGAAGGTACAGCTGTGCATCCATTTACAAATTCAGTAAGAAGTTAAAAGATCTACATCATCAATCTAGAAAGCCCTTTAAAACATGACAGTTATATTAGTCATATTGGATAGCTTTCCATGTTGATTAAGCATTAGTTTAATATCAACATTCAAGTCTACCTAAAGAAATCAACTTTGATAAATATGTATAAAATGATGTATGATTTATTCAAATACCTTATTGTACACAATTAATCAAAAAGACGTTTAAATCTTAGTTTTATCATCCCAATATAAGGTAGTTGACAACATATCCTGATGTGACTTATGCTCGCTACATCAGGATAAGCAAGAAGCAAGTTATTTTTTTCCCATAGACATTTATGATACTAGTTGGGTCAGGGTTACTCTAATTAAAAGGATAAAAAGTAGAAACAAGACCAAAGAAAATAAGCATAGAAATCAATACTTGTTTTGTGAGATAATTCAGAAAAAAATACAATTCATTTATAGATAGAAAAGTTTATATTAGGACTAAAATATAGCTTTTCTTCATGTGCTCACGTGTCTGTAACAAACTACAGTAACATTAGTGGTTTAAAAACACTGGACATTTTTTCACACTTCTAAAGACTGCAGAGTCTTAAATTAGTGTTCAATTGATTTGATATTTGGTACATGACCTTCTGCTTTCTTAAGCGAGAAAATACTTGTTTTCCCTTTACTGTTTCATTCACAAAACCATGAAGATCATAAGAGGTTTGTTTTCATGAAATCTTTAGCTTCCCAAAAATCTCAGCTTCCTATCACTATGGAAATTTGGTAAAATTAAATACTCCAAGAATAGAGGGGTATACATAGAGTTCATGGTAGCTAGTCAGAAAATAGAAATTGGAAAAGATAATATATATTTAGTAAAAAAAAAGTGTATAATAAACAATGCAAATACATAGTAAGACACTTGCACATTTCGATATATTAAATAATTGAATCTCAGAGAACACATTTTTTAAAATTTTTGAAACGAGATGTATGATATTTACAAATGATGATGTTTAAATGAATTTCCTATAGGGTCCGTGGGTTAATAAATCATTAGATGTTCCCATACATTTCTTCAGAAATATCTACTCATATTTATGTTGCATAGAATTTATTGGGAAATAGAAAAACTACATAGACAAATTTAAAATGTTCCTGAAGTTCACCTTTTAGAGGACAGAGACATGGATTCATAATGTGTTTTCCCTAGTGAATGTTTGGCTGGTGGTCTTAGGGTAAACAGTTAATATCCATAATATTTTTGAGTATGTATAGATTTCTTAACTCTAAATTTGACAAAGTGATTGATGCATTTGAGTTCTGCTTTTATTGAGAATTATTCAATATAAAAATTGTCTCAGCACATTACTTATGATATCAATGTAATTTCTTCAGTGCTTTTTTACCACTCTAGTTAGAGGCATGAATCTGGGAGAGCACAGCCTAAAAACAAGAGACTGAAGTCTCATGCAACAGTCACCTTATTCAGAGCATCAGACACTTTTTACTCTGAGGGTTAAGAACGATCACCTGAGTAATTTAGGTAATCACAAGGACAAGCATCACATGGGAAAGAAAACCGTATTTTTCTGTAAAGGCATATAAACACATAGTAGCCAGTGGTAATGAATGATCTAAAGTAAAACTCACTTTTAGTCTTACAACTCGGAGAGGCAGGGAAGCCGATTCCAAGATCAACTCATGTGATGGAGAAAGAGAGATTACAAGAGTCTTGCCTTTCTTACAAGGTCTTGGAAATCTCACACAGCTTTGTTCATGGACATTGTTCCAACATGTTTATGATAAATGTTTGAGAATGTTGAGATGGGGTAGCATCAAAGACGATGGCTCAATAATTTATTAATTCTTTGGGGGAAAATATCTTGAAAAAATTATTCTAGATAGGAATTTTGATTTTTATATATTTAGGAGGCTCTATTTAAATAGCTATTTATAACAATAAGCTATTATTTTAAAATAATTTGTCAATGTATTAAAGCTTAAAGTGCCACTCATATTTCTTAATATTTAAGATTATTTATCAAATAATTCAAAAAAGACTAGGTCATAAAAACTTAGTAAAGGAAATGGAGTCACTATTTAGATTGTCTTCTCTGAAAAAAATGATCTCTAAGAATATAAATTCATGCATCATTAACTTCAGTTGAAGAGGAAAAGATAAAATAGCAACATTTATTTATTTTAATGCCTTCATTAACATGTGCATGTATAAAAAAACTGTTTCAATCCAGAAGTAAAAATGAAGCATATGCCAGTTCATATGCTGTGTACAATAACAAAAATATGTGTTTTGTAGACTGTATATAATTTGTTCTTTGGGGGAATATTACACTTCTTTACTTTGAAGTGTATATCTCAATCAGTCATTTCTATAACATATTGTCAGAGCCTTGAAAACATCATAAAATAATTGTCATTGTTTTTAAACTAGAAATTTATACAGTCTTGTTTTGGAAGGTTTTACTGAGACTTCATCCCAGAGCATATGATTCTTCCTTAGCAGAATCTACATGATAACTTCTGTAAAGGAAGGTCTTACAGGAATTTGGCAGGAGCACACAGCAGAATTTTTCATTTATGCATGAAAACTTTCTCTATCTGCTTGATTCTACCAGTGTCATTCATCTTAAGTGAGACCCAATAAGATTGGGTTTTAATTTCTAAGATTTTAGTGGTGTCAAGATTGACATAATCGCCGGGCGGTGGTGGCACACGCCTTTAATCCCAACACTCGGGATGCAGAGGCAGGCGGATCTCTGTGAGTTCGAGGCCAGCCTGGTCTCCAAAGCGAGTTCCAGGAAAGGCGCAAAGCTACACAGAGAAACCCTGTCTTGAACCCCCCCCCCCAAAAAAAAAACCAGATTGACATAATCTTATCTACTCAGGTCTGAGACTTATGTCCAAAGGAATTCTCCACTGTTTTAAGGTCTCCAATATTATGACATGTATGAACCCAGACTTAGTGTGCAAAAGTAATTTATCCAATTATTATATTTCTGATCTTACTTTTCTCTAATTTTTCTCTGAATCCATAAATCCATCCTGCTCATAAATTGTTTCTGTTGAGTTAATTTGTGTGTGTTTTGTTTTCTTTGCATTACCTTGAAAGTTACAAAGACATTTTCCTAATGGTATGATAAAAATCTCAGAAAGAATTTAGACAGTGAATTTAATAAAGATTAATAATTTCTATTCTCAAAAATTTACATATAAATTCTAACTTTTTAACCTGATCTAAAAGGTATAGATATCTTTTTCCATGCTCATTCATTCTTAGTAGTAACATATGCAATAATGTAATGCAACAGACAGAGAAAGAAAATCTCTAAAATAATAACAATATAAAGGATAAAATCTTAAAAAAAAAAAGCTCAGGTCTAAAGTGATAGTATATGGCTAGTCATCTTATCTGTCATGTAATGAACTCAGTTAAAGCTTGTTTCCTGATAGCTAATGAAAACATATTATCTCTACAAGATTTGTCCTCTCTTACATCAAATGGGTTTTGATAAATGAGCTACTCATCTTTAAAAGGGAGATTTTTATCTTTAGAGAATAGTGAATCATTTATCTACCCATAGAAAACACTTGTCTCTCATACTGTACCATTGCATATTATGCAGCATTCTAAGAGTGAGTATCAGAAAAACTAAGCGGATCAAAATATTAAAACAGTTATGTAAAATTTGCTGATATTTTATCGGTGTCCATTCCATGATAGCACAAAAATCACAAACTAATATAAGGTAGTAAGTACCTGTTAAATTCTGGTATTTAACTAATACCCATTGTGTCATAGTTAGATTTCTATTATATAAACACCACGATCAAAAGGAACCGGGGAATAAACAGGCTTAGTTCATCTTATAATTGCTAGTTCACAATTTATCATTGAGGGAAGTCAGGGCAGGAAGCTGAGGCAGGAACTTGGGGTCAGGAATTGAATCAGATCAAACAGGGATGCTGCTTAGTGGCATGCTCAGCCTCCTTTCTTACAGCATCTAGAGCAACCAACCCAGGGTGATACTGGCTGCAGTTGGATTGGGCTTATTACCTCAAACATTAACCAAGACAATGCCTACAGACTGGTATACAGGCAGTCTGATGGTAATATTTTCTCAATTGACTTTTCTCTTCCCAGACAATTCTGGCTTTTGTCAAGTTGAAAATCAGCAATAAAGTAAAAAAGAAAGACACCCAGAATTTTTTATTAAGAATTTTTTTATTCATTTTATATACCAATCACAGATCCCCCTCTTCCCCTTCCCTCCTGCTGCTCCTTCAGCCTCACCACCCCCCCACCCCCATCTACCCCCACGCAAGCTACCCTCCATTCCCTCGTACAAGAAGATGAGGCCTCCCCTGGGGAGTCAGTAGTGCCTGGTACCTTCAGTAGAGCCAGGGGTAAGGCCCTCCCCATTTCTCAAGGCTGTGCGAGATGTCCCACCATAGGTAGTGGGCTCCAAAAAGCCAGCTCATGCACCAGGAATGGATCGGGGGTCCCTTAAGCATATCAAGCTACACAACTGTTTCGCTTATGCAGAGGGCCTAGGAGTCCAGTTTGAGAGAGAGAAGAGGGATTCTATGAGCAATGGACATCAAGATCATGACGGGGGAACCTGCAGAGACAATGAAACCAAACTAGTGGGAACTCACGGAATTTAGATCCACACCTGTGGAGCCTCCAGGGGACTGGACTAGACACACAGATTTTTGTGATCTGCAAGCTTTGGGATAGGCAAAAACTTGATATTATGTAAAGTTTAACCTAGCCTATCAGAATTCCATGGATAGATTAATTGCTTAAAATGATACCTTAGCTTCTTATTTATATAATTGACATATTTGACATGTTGTAAATATAACTGCTAGCAGTGATATGGTTTGATAAATTTTCTTGCTCTTGTTAAATACCATCCATTTTAAGTCTATGCCACTTCCAAACCCACTTCCATGAAATAAAAGGATTTCTGGAAAATTCTTAAAACGTAGGTTGAAATTTACAGCAAAAATTTACTGTTACACTTTACAATGTGTGTTTAACCCCCTGCACATCTACAGTAAATCTTAAATTAGCACAATTACTAGCTACATTCTAAATACTTGTCCTCACCCCACGGATAAGTGTAGTCCTCACTCTTCATCAAGGAAACTTCTCTTTGCAACAGATGGAGACATTTATAGAAAACCACAGCCAATCAAAATGCAGTTTTGAAGCCTACTGGACACTGCTATAAAACAACATCCACACCTAAAGCTCAGAGAACATGATGGAAGAGGGGATGGAAAGACTCTAGGAGTTAGAGCGTCAAGAAATTTGCTTTCAGATTGCTTATTCTAGCACTGTGAGAAGCTACAGCCACAACTCTCACCAACAAGATCGCCTAAACATGAGCTAAACAAAAGTAACAATAGGCATGCCAAAGTGACGGGAGAGAAACACCAAGGAGTTTTAATCATGCACAAAAAAAATGCAGACGAGTAAGGAATGTTAATGATGGGAGAAGAAGTCTTCCTCAGGGAAGATCTCACAAACTGTCTATCTAATACCAAATGGTGAGCCCTGAAAATATACTTGCAAGTAACATTATACTAACTGAACACATTCTTTTGGCTATATTTTGAAATATTCATATTTTGGAAAATATATTCAATAAATTTATATATATCTATATATATGCACATTCCATTAATATAAAAAGAGGCCATGAATTTCTTTTTTTTTTTTTTTTTTGTGTTTTTGTTTCAGTGTTTCTCTTTGCGCCTTTCCTGGAACTCACTTGGCAGCCCAGGCTGGCCTTGAACTCACAGAGATCCGCCTGGCTCTGCCTCCCAAGTGCTGGGATTAAAGGTGTGAGCCACCAACGCCCGGCTGAGGCCATGAATTTCAAAGAGAGAAAGGAAGGGTACATAGGATGGTTTAGAAAGAGAGAAGGGAAAGGAAAATGATGTAATTGTATTAAAAACCAAAAAATAAACTAGTAATACTTTCAGATATATAATTTCCTTTGTTAATTAATTTAATATTTATTAAATACAATTTGATTGTAAATTTCTGTAATATTTAATAGCATATATATGATTCATCTTTTTCTACCTTATAAACCTAAAGTGAGTATGGTACATATTAATAAAGATTAATAGTTACAACAAAATTTTGATTATTAAATAAGAATTTTTATGCATCTCAAAGTATAACTGAGGGACTTACACATGGTGGCAAGTATTGTACCAGTTAGCTATATTATCAGATCTAAATCTCATTTGTGATTTAGTGTGGACAATGACTAATATATTTCCCATAGTACAAACATAACTTACATGATTTTAATTGTTTAACTTAAAGTAAAATGCTAGGATATAAAAATATCTTTGGTCTAGACATTTAAGAGTCAGATTTATTAAGAAACTAGAAATGATGCCTAGAA
Source organism: Peromyscus nudipes (assembly GCA_902168325.1). Lineage (NCBI taxonomy): Eukaryota > Metazoa > Chordata > Mammalia > Rodentia > Cricetidae > Peromyscus > Peromyscus nudipes. The sequence continues at coordinate 4,918 of CABHPH010154599.1, read as the reverse complement.
GTACATTGGGAACAGGATCTGCCTCTGACTCTTTTACAAACTTTTGGAACCCTGTCCTTAAACTGGGTCCTTAAACTGCGCAGCCTTAATACACTGAAGCTGCTTAGTCTCACTGCAACTTGATAGGCCATGTTTTGTTGATACTCATGGGAGACCTGCCTTTTCCTGAACAGAAACAGAGAAGTGGATTTCAGGTTAGAAACAGAAGAGGAGTTGTGGGAAGGGACTGGGAGGAGGAAAAGAAGGGGAAACTGCGGCCAGGATTTATTTATTTATTTATTTATTTATTTATTTAAAAAAGAGTCAGAGTTAGCTTTTGAAAGACAAGTAGTTTAATTTTAAGACATGGGAGTAATGACAGACATGTTAAATTACTGCTAATTTAATCAAAAGATAACCTTTTAATTCCTCTGCTGCTGTTACTCTTTGATCTATGTCAGATTTAAGAAGTATCTGTAGAATACACTAAAATCCTGAGAAATTGATTTTATTGACTTAATTAGACTGAAGCATTGGGAGAATACAGTCAAACTAATGTAGGGTTTATATTCATGTCCACTTAACCATTAGAGACCTGGAGAGCAATTGGTCTGTATAATTTTAAATTTGAATATGATGTCAAGCAGAAACAAAAAGTTATACACACATATACCTTCATTCTTATATACAACCCAGATAAACAAGAAATAATAATTATTTTCTTGATTATACTTCATGAGCTTTAGTTTAAGAATGTCATAAATGTTTTCAATGGAATATTTGAGATCATAAATACAATTAGCAAAAAAAACTTACTAGTTTTGTATTCTGGAATAAAATACTGATGTAAAAATGTGAAAATCAAGGCGTTTAAAATCTCTCTGCTCGCTGCTGTTGTAAATAATTTATCTTCCTTAAACCTAGATCTTCTTAAATGTTGTGGTAGTGACAGTAATATTGCCCTGTCCATCTGTCACACTGTTTGTCCATTTGTATCATTAATGAGCCCAACACATTTTTAAAAAATCATTTTAAGTTACCATTGTTAATTTTTAACATGCTTATTTTGCTAATAAGTTATTAAAAATAAATATAATAAAGAAAAATAATTTTCACCTTTCTTATTAGAAGATTACTTAGGTGCATGCCTTTTATCCCAGCACTCTGGAGGAAGACCAGGCAGATCTCTGTGAGTTTGAGGCTAGCCTGGTCTATAGAGTGAGATCCAGGACAGGCACCAAAACTATTCAGAGAAACCCTGTCTCGAAAAACCAAAAACATAAAAAGAAATTTATTTGTAGTTTGGTTACAATGTTAGATAAATGTAAAAATCAGATGAACATTTTCATAATTTAAAACCAAGTGAGACATTTCTTAATATTCCTCCCATCATCTGGTTCTTACATTATGTCTTCTTCCTCTTGCACAGTGTCCCCTGATCCTTGGTTGAGGGTAGGGATTTTGAGAAAGATGTTGTGTGGTGATATATTGTGCACCCCAATAAAACTTATCTAGGGATCAGAGGACAGAGCCAGTGTTGATGTAATAGTTTTATTAACTAAGAAACACAGAGCCAAATGCAGAGTTAAAAGCCCAAGAGATCAGAGCAGTAGCTAAGAGCTGAGACTAAAACCGCCTTCTTATCACCAGCTGCCGCTGCCGTCCTTACAGTGAGAAAAAGGACCTACTTCCTGTGTGTCTGTCTTTTTATTGACTTTCTGTTCTGCCTTCTCATTGGTTGTAAACCCAACCACATGACCTCCTTGTCACTGCCTGTCTATACAGACCTCCAAGTCTTCCATGGTTGGTATGTGATCGCGATTAAGGACGTGTGCTACCACTGCCAGACTTCTGCTATGGCTTGCTATTAGCTCTGATCCCCAGGCACTTTTATTTATTAACATACAAATAAAATCACATTTCAGCACAAATAAAATATCACCATAAGCCAGTCACTAGATCAGACATAGAGGCCAGACAGTGGTGGCACACACCCTTAATCCTATCACTTGGGAGACAGAGATCCATTTAGTTCTGTGTGAGTTCAAGGCCACACTGGGAACAAAGCCTGGCTTGGTGGCACACACCTTTAATCCCAACTCTTGAGATCTCATGCCTTTGCTTGGGAAGCACACATGCCTTTAATCCCAGGAGTAAGACAACAGAGCAGAAAAAGGTATATAAGGCCTGAGGAAACAGGGACTCACTCTCTTTAGACTGAGGATTTCGTAGATATAAGGTAGTGGTTAAAGCGTTCAAATGAGACCCTCAGATGAGGACTCAGAGGATTTTAATCTGAGGATTTGTGGAAACAGGATCATCTGAGGAGTTGGCGAGGTGAGTTTGGCTGTGGCTTCTTCTGCTTCTCTGATCTTTCAGCTCTCACTCCAATATCTGGCTCCAGGTTTTTTTTATTAATAAGACCACCTAAGAATCGTGTTACAATGTTGCATTTGGGCTGAGTCCTAAGTCTCTGATTTTCAGTAGTTTTACAAGTTATAAACCTTTTGCTTTCTGTTTCCCAGTGCAAAGCTTTTCTTGTTAGGGATGAGAGCAGCCGAGGCCTATGTGTATAAATAAAAATACATAAAAGGAATATGACAGCATGATCTTTTAGGAAAATACAAATATCATGTTCTACTCTAGTTGCCCAGAACCTTTCCAGCCAAAAGCCAAAGGCCAAGATGTTAATACCAGGCAAATATTGTTTCCTCTGGAGCAAGCCTTAAGTCTGATTTTTAAAAAGGGGGGGCTTATTTATCTTATACTAATCTTGCTATTACCCGTGTGTGCCTTGTAGTTAGGTACTAGAGTATGGATGGTTCAGCTGTGGGTAAGATCACTGATGTCTTTCCTTCACCAGAAGTTTACATAGTACTTCTGGTATTCTAAATGCTAAACAACAGGTAGGAAGTTTCCTTTTTCATTAGAATTGGTTTATGTATGATCTAAAACCAAAGCATGTGAGATCTTCAGTGATGGGCTCTTTACAGTGATGGACTTAAAACTAATTGTTATTTCTTGCTCAAGACCTGCACTACATCAATCCATTCCAATTTCCATCATATGTAAGTGATTTGCTCTCCTTGCTCTGTCCCTTACTGGGGAGCTTTTAGCAGTGGATTTCTATTGGGGAATAAAAAATACTTTTTTTGAAACTTGTGTCTACTGACAGAATTTCCATTCTATTGGATGGTCCCATATCCATAGACATATGGCCAACACCAAGACATGGATATCTGCAAAATTATTGTGAGAAACTTGCCTCTGTTTGAATAAAACTGAGAGAATATTATTTTAAAATTTAATATGATGCCCTTCAGCGACGCAGGTAAGGCCGAAAGCACTGGGCCATGTCCTAAGCAAAGAAATTTGACATGAGCAGTAGCATCCTGACCCAGAGGAGCCTGAAACAGGACCCCAAGATGACTACTGTTGACATACAACCCAGAGCCAACCAGGAAAGACCACAGCAGCTGGAAGCAGAGCTTACCAAAAAGTACACAAATAAATACCTCAGTCCTTGGTTTAATAAACGAGATTGCTTACAATCCACCAGAGCCTGTGCCATTGGTTCTGTGTCTATTCACCCGCTGCCCCCGGGACCAGAGACGTGGGACCCTAGCTGTAGAGCCAGCAACACTTCAGTTGACATATTGCTCAAGCTAACACTTCAAGTATTATATTGAATTAGTATGGAGAAAGTATATGTTGTAGAGGGGCTATAAATACTCTAAATAGTACGTTGCAGGGAGTTCAGTTGTTACTTTGGAACAAGGGCATGCCTACACTGTTCTCACAAGGTCTTCTGTCTAATTTACAGACCTTGTGAAGTAGTATTTGGATCATTTCTCTTAAGAATTTTGTGTTTTTTCAGTCGGCTCTGAAGTTCTTTAAAATCATTAAACATAATAATGTGTACCTGATTAACTAGTTACAGTTCATGTTTTAATAATATTTGATAATTAATGTTTTTCTTTCCTATTTTATCTTTTAGAGTCCACTTCGAAGAGACTAATCTAGATAGACCCTATCACTGGAATGTATGTCAGTGTGATCAGTCATAGATGACAAAGAAAAATATTTCAGGCTGAGGTTAAAAAAAAAAAAGAATACAAAAAAGACAAAGTAGTATCCTGACGTTAACAATGACACAGCTTTTCTTGTAACCTTTATAGGATGAACTGTGATAACCACCAACACAAGCACGGTAACAATGGCCCTTCTGTCTGCCACACTGGCTAAGCGATACCCCTTAGGCCACACTGTCGCCTTCCCCTACTCTAAACGCTTTCTCCGAAGTCGTGTGCCTCATATTGCAATATTTCAAACAAAAAAAAAGCACTTAAAAGATGGGTCACATGATAGAAGTCTAGATGCAAAGAATTGGGTGTTTGAGTTTTAGTGTGGAGAGAATTGATCTTGTCCATGTTAATTGTTAAGTGGTTTTCCTGAACTGTTAAGGTAGAGACTTCACATGGATCTGGCCATGTTCTATATACCTCAAAAACCTCATATTTTATTCAGTTCAATAATTATAATAAATTTTGCTACCTTCATGCTCTTGAAATTTTTAGTATCTGGGTGACATAAAATTAGATATTTGGATAACCATAATGAATTTTTTTAGACTTATGATTAATTTTAGGATGTAAACTTCAGGAGCATGGTGGTATATAAAGATAAAGGTCGTTTCTGTTTTATGAAACTATTTTAAAGGGTAAAAAAAACTAGGAATGATTGACAATAAAATTTTATGACTAGGATGAAGTTATTGGTATGAAAAGAAAGTCAGTTGAAAGTTATTTTAAATAAGTTCAAGTAGAATTCTTGAACTTCTTAAGGACATAAAAATGTCCATAAATATAACAAATAAGGTTAAAATATTCACAGTGCCTTTAAGAACATAGTTCAATGCACATCCATGCCAACACACTTT
>CABHPH010154598.1:8210-49877 GCA_902168325.1 Peromyscus nudipes | reverse complement strand
ATATAATATTACCTGAGAAATGGGAGAAGGATGTAAGCAACTTTTGGCAGTCTTGTAGGGTAGACAGAGACAGCTGGCAGCCTGGACAGTCACCTAATGTTTCTTTGTAAAGTTGGGGCATCTGTTTTTAGCCCACAGAGTTAAACAATGAGTATGATTATCATAGATGACTAATTATTAATCTATTTTTAATTATCTATTACAATTTTAAATGAGCTGTACAAACATAACACCTTAAACAAGAGTAGAAATATACACACAGTATAACAAAATTAACTTTAAGTTTGTATCAATAAACTAAAATCTATACCAATTTAAAACATTTTAAACAAGTTATTGTTCTTTAAAAGTAGGTTCATTCATTTATCCTTTTACCCTATCATATGATATAAATGTGAGGGCAGGTGTGTGCACACGCACATAGAGGTCAGAGGTTGAGCTCATGAGTCTTCCTCAACCACTTTCTACCTCAGTTTTTGAAAGAAGTCTCTCACAGAACCTGGAGCTCACCATTGATGCAACCAGAGTGGCTGGCCAGTGACACCTAGGGACCCAAGCATCTCCTTTCTCCCTTCCCCACCTTCCCTCCAGCACCAGGGCTATGTAAACATAGCACTGCTCCTGGCTTCTTGCGTGAGTGCTGTCTCAGTTCCTCAGTACTTCACTGCCTGAGCCTTCTCCACAGCCCCAAGGAAGGAGGAGTTTCTTATTCTGTTCTAGTCTTTGGGTTCTTTGTAGTTCACTCTGTAGTCAGAGCCTAGCGTGGAGCCTCCAGAGAACTGAGAAGACAATAATAAGTGGTATACCTCCAAATTTATAGTGATGCACTCCTGAAGAAGGTGTCTCAACAGTGGGTGCTGTGTGATCGACAGTCTCCTGGAACACTTAGATTTTCTCGGTAGTTTAATGGAACAGATTGACCTTCAATGAATGGGGTATGACCAAGTGTTGTCTGTGCCTCTGCCTCAGTAGCTCAGGGAAGGATGTAGGTATAGCTAGAGTTTTTCTGCCTGGCCCACAGTCAGGACAAATCTCTCTCACCCGCCAGTCCTGCAGCAGCTCAGACCCAACCAAGTAAACACAGAGACTTATATTGCTTACAAACTGTATGGCCGCGGCAGACTTCTTGCTAACTGTCCTTATATCTTAAATTAATCCATTTCTATAAATCTATACCTTGCCACATGGCTCATGGCTTACTGGCATCTTCACATGCTGCTTCTCATGGCGGCAGCTGGCAGTGTCTCTCTCACTCAGCTTCCTGTTCTCTCAATTCTCCTCTCTGTTAGTCCCACCTAGACTTCCTGCCTGGACACTGGACAATCAGTGTTTTATTTATTGACCAATCAGAGCATTTGACATACAGACCATCCCACAGCATGTAGGCACTGTTGGTCCCTAGTCAAGATGGAAGTCTGGAAACACGGGTTCTGTATCAGCAACAACAACAGCAGCCACCAGGGCAGATCAACTCTGCAGCAGGAGGAAAGGCCGTGATTTCACTGGTTTGCTTGACAGTAAACCCCAAAGCTCTGAGCACAACCTTATAGCTCCTACCCAATGACTCTTTGCTCTTCCTGAGGTCGTGCACATCAAATCTACCTCCCCTGAGACAGCCTCTCACACAGGAAGATTCACATGTTTTGACACTCTTCCTTCTCCCCATCTTTCTCAACATTTTTGGACAGTAACATGTTAAGACCAAGAAATTCTAAGCACAGGCTGATTATTTAAATGTGGTGTGTATTCATGTGGTGTACGTGGTGGTGGTGGTGGTGGTGGTGGTGGTGGTGGTGGTGGTGGTGGTGGTGGTGGTGGTGGTGGTGGTGGTATGTGTTATGTGTGTACCCCCTGGAACATAATATTGGGAATCAGATCTGGCACCTCACACATGCTGAGCACATGCTCCATTGCTGAGCCACACCCCTAGCCCCAGATGAAATCTTTAGAATCTAGGGTTGTTTATGTTTGGCAAAGCATTCCTGGCAAATCACCAGAGAAAGAAATCACAGCAACCTCTTGTTCTAAACAGTTATGGCTAAAAGAAAAGGGAACCAACCCGAAAAGAAAGGGGAGTTAAGTCATGTACTTCAGATTCTCACCCATCCTGGAAGAGGGTCTCGAAGGATCTCAGAGTGTCATCACATTGGATTTAGGGTAGATTAAATCCAGTCACTAGAAGCCTTACCACGGGAGTTGGTGATCTTGTGAAGATGGAGGAGACTTGTGTGAAATGTCACACAAGAAGTGACAGTGATTGCCAGGAGTTTGAAGAGGCAGAAAGGACCTCTCCCTAGAGCCTGTGGAGGGAGAGCTCAGTGTCACCGACAGCTGGCTCAGCTGTCTCACCTGAGACCTGGGCTGGAACAAACCCTTTAAGGCACTAACTGTGTCATGGCGGCCATAGAAAACAAGCAGGGGGAGTTGAATTCCACTCAAATACCAAGGTGGGCTTAAGGAAGAGGCAGAGACAAAGGCCATTAATCCCACAGGCCCATGCAGGACCCCCCCCCAATGCTTGCCTCGCTCCCTGGGACTGGCCAAGAAATCGTGGAGTCATGACTTAAACACTTCCAAGACAGGAAACCCACCCGCCCACATTCCTTTGCATGACTTTTCTTTATAATAAACCCCAAGTCTGTCCTTAGAGCTCCCACCCGGCAACTGCTGTTCCTCTTGATGTACACATCACATCTCAGGCAAGAAGAAACTGTCCTGTGTTCTCTCTCCAGCCTTCATCCCTTCCTTTCAGCCTCACCTCTCGGTTTCCTTACCATGAGCACCCAAACTCCTCCCCTTTGAACATGTCCATTCCTTTCCTTTCCTTTTCCCACTTTTCCTGAGTATGTATATGCACGTTTGCATGTGTGTGAGCACACATGTTTGTGTATGTGTGCGCACGTGTATGTACATGTTTATGGAGGATGTCAGGAATCATCCTCCAGTGCTCTCCCACCTTATGTAGTGAGGTAAGGTCTTGCGGTCAAACCCAAAGCTTGCTGATATAGCTCTTCTCCTAGCTAGCTAGCTCTGGGAATCTCCACCTCCGGAGGCTGGAATTGTGGGGTGACCACTGTGGTCACCAGGAATGAAGTTCTAGTGGTCCAAACTCCAGTCCCCAGACTTGCTTGGTAAGTGCTTAATACCTAAGCCGTCTCCCCTGCCCACATTCCCTCCAGGCATGGCTTGATCTCCATAGGGGCTGGAGCCATTGCTATTCTGCTTCTAGACAGTGAGCTGAGGATGCTTCCCCTGCAGCTCACCATGGCCTGCTGTGTGTATGGGCAGGTGCCCTGAGGGTTTTGCATTAGTAACTTCCTTTGTTGCTGTGACGAAACACTGGAACCAAAGTGACATAAAGAAGGCAAGGTTAATTTTGGCTCACAGCTCAAGGGTACTGTCCTTGAACATGGTGACAGGAGCTTGAGACAACTGCTCACATTGCATTTGCAGTCAGAGACAAGGTGACGAGTCTTATGCTCAGTTCTCTTTCTCCTTTCTATTTAGTTCCTAACCACAGCCCATGGAATGATGCCATCCAGAAGACGCTTCAGAGATGGGCACAGAATTTGTCTTCTAGGTGACTCTGGATCCCACCAAGCTGACAATCATGATTAACCATCACAGAGGCCTTTAGAGAGAAGGCTATCTGGTACAGAATTCCCCTGGATAGGCAGAGAGAATGAAAGACCAGGGCTCCAGGGCTCCACAACAACTTGGGACTAGAGAAGTATTATCTTATGTTCATCAAAGGAGGAGAGAGATCCCCCAATTCCCCAGGAAGGGTTAAACCCAACCAATATAATCTGTAATGTCAAGCCAAGTACAGCACATGCCTTTAATCTTAGCACTTATGAGGCAGAGGCAGAATTCTCTGTGAATTCAAGGGCATCCTGGTCTATATAGTGAGTTCCAGGTTACCCAAGGCTACATAGCAAGACCCTGTCTCAAAAATAAAATCTGTAATGGCCATCTTTGGGTGGGTAGAGGGTGAGGACATGATGTGAAAATCATTAAGTTGGCTTTAAGACGATCTTAACATTTGTTCTCAGGGCAATAGTTACCATGAGCATTTGTGCCAGGTGTCGTACCAAGCAGATCTCGTGAAATCGCCCAGTTCTAAAAGTTGGTATGATTAGCCCCATCTTACAGCAGAGGAAACAGGCTCAGGGAAGTAAAGTGAGTTTTCCAAAGCCACACATGGAACAGAGATTGGAGTATGATTTGAACAGGTTTGTCTGACCCTGAAAGTCAAGTTCTTGACAGCAGACTGCAGTGTAGCCAACCTGTCAGCCCAGAACAAAGATGCAGAAAGCCAGAGTGTCACACACCTTGAGAGAAGACGGCTCTCAAGGCTCCCTTCACCTCAGGTACCAGTGCATCTCCCCACAGCTAGGTCCCAGCCATGAACTTCTGCATCTCCTTTCAGGCCAACATTCAACCTTCTTACCCTGACTTAACTAAGTCAGCCCAGCCAACGAAGGCCTGGCCTCCAAGCTGTCCCCACTGGACCCCAAGCCTTTCCTGGTTGTGACGTGTTCCGTCTGTGATCCGATCTCCTTACCTGTATTCCCTACACCCCATTCTGATCCAGTTGTCCACAGAGGAAGCCCCTGTGGCCAGCACTAGGTCCTTCCTCATGCTTGCAGAGTGAACGTTTACCATCACCCTAGTCCCTGGAACAAAGATGTGCTTGGTTCTTTTTATCCCCCAAACCTGGGTATACCTTACTCCTGTGCTTCAGAAGTATTTTTTCTTCTCATGTCCCTGCTCAAATGCTTCAAGTCCACTGTTTAAAAAAAAAAAAGTGTGTGGTGGAGGGTGTGGGAGCTAGGAGAGGAATTGGGGGGTGGGAAATGGGAGTGGATTTGATGAAAACATCATGAAATTTTCAAACAATAAAAAATTAATTAAACATAGGTTTCAAATCATTTACGCAGTTTGGAATCTTTTCAAATAGGTGCTTGGATAGAGTCCACCTCCTCACGGATAGACTCCCCTCACCCTACATGTGTCCTTGCCAATGGCTACCAATGGTCACCTGGCTTTCCTCCGCGGTGAGTTCTTGAGTGGGTCTTCTGTTCACTCAGGGCGTGTCCTTTGGAGACTCACATAGCTCTCTGCTGTCTTGTTTTGTGGCTTTGTGCAGGCGGGATTAGAGGAGCATGGAGGGTCTTCTTGGCTGAGCTCTTCTGTCTCCGCTTGCCTGCTGTTTGTGATGGCTGTCTTTACCACTGGCTCCCGTACAAGTTTCTTGGTGGAGTATAAACGAAGCAGCAGGGGGTCCTGAGATGAGCTGTACTGGATTCTGTTGACCCATTTCAACAGTGCTGGGGTTCTGTTTCTGGTCTCCGTTGCTGCATCCACTTGCCAGGTAGACTCTAGCTCTGACTCCCTCAGGTGCCTGTCCCGGGGACTCAGCAGAGAGACAAAGACAGAGACACACAACTCTCATTAATCCACGTGGAAATAAAAAAAAGATTCGGATGCCCAGACATGGGGACCCCTGGGAAAATGACAGACATAAGCGTCATTTATGTGCATCTGGTTTTCCGGGGGTGGGGGTGGGATGGAGATAAAGCTTTAAGTCTTTAATAAGGCTAGAAATTAACTTGGGATTAGCAGCGAGATGAAGCATCTCCAAGAAGCTGCACAAAGACACACCTGCTTAGGGCTTTTTGGCCTGGTTTCCAGAACATTCTCTAAACCGTTACTACTTATCTCCAGCTTTTCCCAGGTTGAAAAATTAGTCATTGCCCATTGGTTTCAGGTCCACAACCTGCTCTGCAGATGGGCTCCGCTTGCTTCCAGGGGTACTGCTTCCAAAGCTGCCATTCTGCAATATTTCCAGTTTCTGCAGTTTCACAGGAGGCTGCAGATCTGGCCTGTAAAGTGTGGAGGAAGAAGCTCCCCACCAAAGGTGAGCAAGGACCCGTGCCCTGGGCTGGGAGAGGTGATAGTGGGGGTCAGTGGGTGAACATTTTGCCTTGATTTCTCAAAGTTTCTGGAGGCTGGAAGTTCAAGATCAGGGTCCAAGCAAGGTAGGTTTCATTCTGAGACCTCTTGCCTTGTAGATGGCTATTTTTTCATGGGGGCGGTGGGGGGCAGAGACACACAGAGACAGAGACAGAGACACATAGACAGAGGGACAGAGAGCACGCACGGGAGGCTGAACTTACATCTCTTCTCCCAAGGGTGCTCAGGAGATGGCTGCACCAGGACGGTCCTCTGTGGCCTCATTTTAACCTGAACTACTTCCTTTCTCCAAGTACAGCCACACTCGGGGTCCCGGCGTCTCCATGCTGAGTAATCACACATTGGGTCTACAACAGGCAGTGAGTCGGAGCAAGGGCTTGAAAGCAAGTTTATGGGCATCCTACAATGAAAACCAAGTATTTCTGCCTGAGTGCCTGGCTGGTAAGACTTAGTCACTGTTAGACATGGTGGTACACGTCTGTAAGCCCAGTGCTTGGGCAACTGAGGCAGGAGGGTTTAGGGCCAGCCTGGATTACACAGCAAGACTTTGTCTCCAAACAAAACAGAAAGCAACAGCCTCCAAATCTGGCACCTGAAGCAACACATAAATATCCTATCATAGATTGTTTATTATTTTTATATTTAGCATGATTTTTCTTTTATAACAGAGAAAACACTAAAAATATAGACTCACTAGCATCTATCAAGAGTAGGTTAAAAAATGGTAAACATGGGCCAGCGAGATGACTCAGCAGGTGTCCCCAAACCTGAGGACCTGAGTTCTCTCTCTAGGACCCACGTGGTGGAAGGAGGGAACTGACCCCTGCAGGTTGTCCCTGATCTCCACATGCGCACTGTGGTGTGTGTGTTAAAACAGAACAAATAAAGAACAACAAACGAAAAAGCACATGGGACCGCTGGGGGAGGGAGAGTCAGCCTTCCCCTTCCTGGCTGTCTGCTGCAGAGCGGTCAACCTTGAGACCATATATACACCGCCGACAAATGTTACCTCCAGCAGGTTCTGTTACACACATAGGTCTATGTATGTAACAAAAACGATTGATGAAAAAGAGGCCGTCAATTTGAGACGGGGAGACATGGTTGGGGTTTAAGGGAGGGTACCTGGGAGGGACTGGTGGGAGGGAAAGGACAGAGTGATACAATTATTTCAATTAAAAACATTTAAAAAAAAAAAAAGCATGATACTTTCTAATTAAAAAAAAAACCACCATTACTCTCTGCAGGTGGATATAGAATTGCCCCGAGATTTTGTGCTTGAACTTTTGTTTCAGTCTTGAGGCAGGGTCTCATTGTGGAGCTTAGGCTGTCCTTAAGCTCGATCCTCCTGCCTCAGCCTCTTCACTGCTGGGATTACAGGCATGAACCATCAAGCCTGGCTTCTTCAGACCTTTCTGGAGAGTTGTTTATTTGGTAATATGTTTTAAGAGCCTTAAAATGTGCTTCTGTTTTGCTGAGCTATCCTGCAGGATTTACTCAGGGAACTTTGTGCAAGAGGAGATGGAAAGAGCCGGAGGGGCTGGAGGACACCAAGGAAACAAGGCCTTCTAAAGACAGTTTTTAGACCTGGCCTGAAACAGCTGCTGTCAGCTGTCCCCATCATTTTCTTCTTGTGTAGTTCTTTTACCATTTCAGGTCCTTTGCATAAACACTTCATAATCAGCTTATCCGTTTTTTTGCAAAACTTCCTGTTAGAATTATGGCTGTGATGGTACTCAACCTACAAACCAATGTGAGGAAAGCTGAAATCTCAACATTCTGTTTCCCAATGCATGGGCATGATATATCTTCTCGTTCATTGAAGACATATTTAATTAAACTGAATGATAATTTGTAATTTTGAGGTAAGTAAACTTGATCTAAATAATTCATCATTAAGACTCTTCCCAGGTAATTCTAGGTTGTGGCAAGTTAACATTTAAAATCAACCGTCACACCGACCCAAACTAAATCTTCCAGTACCTGGATACCTGTTGCTTATAGTAACACATGTCTTTGCCAACTCTCTATTTATTAAAAAAATTCCTAAAATGTTAACATTTTTATCCTGAGATTAAGAATAATCTTTCCCTTTACAATCTGGGAAGCAAAACTGTTTATGAAATGTGCCACTTGAGTTGAGGGGAAAAAATAAGAACTCCCAGGATCCCTCAATAACTCTGACTCTTGCTATACTCTGACTCTTGCTATCTGCCTCTTAGTACCGAGTTCCCACGCGAATGCCAACCTCATCCACCTCTGTGGTCTTGGAGTTGATTCGTGGTGTGTAAGGGCATTTCAGCTCCATCTTCCTCCTGGGCTGAAGTGGACTCCCACCTCCCACGCTAGGGGATTCCAGTTGCATGAGGAACCTCTTTTCTTAGCGTGTTCTTCTAATCAGCTTGGGAAATCCGATAAAGGGCTCATCTTGCTCAACCCCAAAGTAACCTGCCCTGGGAAACTAACTCATCCCAATGGCCTATCAGCCGGGAAGCAGCCCGGGCTGGATGCTGGATGCTGGATGCTTTGACATCGCTTCTGCCCTCGCCTGTCCTGGAGTAGAAGCAGGGGTGTCTTCGCGGCCATTTTCCCCACCCTTGCAGACAAGCCAAGCCGTGTGCTGTGCCAGGCTCTGTGTGGTGGAGTGCGTCCACATACACTCAAGTTTCTTTTGGGTACTCAGAACTGAAAGAGGCCTGGCTGGGTCAGAAGATGGACATGCACTGAAGTGGGAGAGGCAGAAGGTTTGTGAGTGTCCTGCATGAAAAAGGACATTCCAAAGCCATGTAGGAGAACACACCCCGCTCAGTGTGGGATCCTGACCATGACTTCATGAACAGATGACCCACCAACTGTGTAAGAGCAGAGAACACTACAGAGTGGACAGCTGGCAGAATGTGTCCTTGGAGACAGTCTCCATCATACAGTGTGACAGGCTGTGCCAGTCAGGACACCAGGCTTAAGATGGCAATGGCATGAAGAGGTCTGTGGCTCCAAAGGAATCAGAGTAACACTGTCAAAATCACAGTGCCCAGGCACAGTTTTGCCAAATACTCAGCACAGAGGGGCTTTCTGGTCACTCATGACATCGCATTTGATGAGCACTATGGTACAAACACTCTTCCAAATATTTTCTCTACAGCCACCCAGTCACCAATCACAGCAGCCCTGTGCGGTGCAGAAACTGGCCAGCTGTGTGCAGATGGAAATGCAGGTGTAGAACCAGAAGGCAGTTGGCTGTAGTGCCTGGGCCTTGACATTGACTTGAGTAGATGACGTGGTTAGGCATATTATCCCTACCTCTCACACAAAGGTCGTCCAGTCAGATATCCTCCGAGGCACCATGATACAGCGAGAGGGAACTGTCAGGTGGAAGGGAACTTGGTGAAAGACAGACCGTGGCTATTGACAAAGTGGGATCTCTAAAGCAAAGGCCACAGGATGTGGCCACAGGATGTGGGCTGGTGGAGACAAGCTCTCCATAGAGGACACTGCAGAGACAGGGTGGTGGGGTGGTGGTAAGACAGAGCTGAGACAGGACGGCGAGAGATGGGGCTGGGGAAACAAGAAGTCCAAGGGTCTCAAGGCCCTCCCAGACTGGCAGTCAACAGAATGGGAATGGCTGGCCCTGAAAGAGTTGATGAATGGGGTCAGTTGGGAAGTCGTGGTTCGAATTGCGGGACATCCCATGCCAAGTCCAGCTCTGTTACTTCTAAGGAAGGGAGGGGAGGAGGAGGGAAGAGGCAAAAGAAAGTCAAAGGCCCAACTGGGGAGTGGTTGTGAAATACTCTCAATGTCTTAGTTAAAAGTTCTGGCTTTTTGTGGTGAACATGGAGGAATTAGTGGTTTAATCAGAGGAATGAGGAGTGGAACATAATCACCTCTGTGTTTCTGCATCCCATAGATGGTACCGATTAGTTCATGGCATAAATGACAGATGCAGGTGACATGAAAAGAGATGGTAGATATAAATGATAGACAGGCAAGAACAGTATAGAAGACATCTAGATAGACCAGACAATAAAGATAGGAAGACAGACCAGACAAATGCAGTATATACAATTGTCTTGGTTTCTTTTTTCTGTTCCCAGGCTTAGATACCCTGACAAAAGCAACTTAAGGGAGAAAGGGCTTATTTTAGCTCACAGGTACTGTCCATCACAGTGGGAAGTCACAGTGGAAAGGGACTTGAGGCAGTGGTCACACCCACAACTAAAAACAGACAGCAGTGAACACATTCACACTCAGCTTGCTTTCTTTACATTATATAGCCCAGGTTCCCTGCCCAGGAAATGGCCCTGAGTTAAAAATGGGTCTTACCAGATCAATTTACATAATCAAGACAGTCCCTTCTTCTCAGAGGCTGATCCTAATCTGGATAATTTCCCACAGGTTGTCCAGAAGCCTGTTCGCCTGGTGAGTCTAGATTCTGTCCCACTGACAATTCATACTGAGCATCACATATAGCAAGAAGAAGATACAGATCAAACAATAGCTCAATCGGCAGATGTAGATAATAAAAAGGTGATAGTGACTGATGAGGCTAGACTATAGATCAATAGGTTGATAGACAACTCAAGGTGAAGATGCTGGTAGAGAGTGATGGGGAAGGACTGGAGACCAGGAAAAGGATGGGAGTCTAATGTTTCCCAGTGTTCTACAGATACCTTAGGTCGGCTGGTCCTTGCTGACCGACTCCACACAGACTGGTGACCAGAGGATGGAGGAAAGTCATCTCCTTACACCTTCCCCAGACTCAATCTGAGGTCACAACCCTGCCCTACTGCTCATGTCCCCTCCTGAAAACAAAAGGGCTTTCTTTCCTGGTCTTCTTTACTTTGGCCTCGGTTTCCTCCCTCATCGTGACTGCCTGCTAGATGGCTAGGAGGAGGAGACAAATCCCACTGGTAACACCACCTTGTCCACAATGGCAGTGGTTGGGAAAGCAAGGCTCCTGCTTTGAAGTCCAAGCCACCAGGGGAGAGACGATCAAGGTTAATGTTGGGGACTTGGACACAGGGCACCTGAAGCCTTTGCCTCATCTCCTCCTGCTCCCATTGTTCCTTCCCACGGACCAGCTGCCCTCAGGCTCCTGGCAAGGATGAAATGGGTAATGCAGGCACCATTCAGGGGAGATTAACACCTGAACAGAGCCACATCTGGAACAATTGCTTCCTACAGAAGTGCAGGATGTCCCACGGGTGACTTAGAAAAGAGGTGAAGGCTGTGATAGGTTTTACACTGCCCCTCAAATCTGCTCCGATCCTTCCTTCTTGCCCTTCATTACCCTCTGAATGTCCATTTTACCCACATTTCCTTAACCCGGAATCTTCCTTTCATGTCAAGAGTCCTGGGCAGCAAATTCCCGTATTGCTACTGTAAGTCATATATCTGTGTGCTGATTGCATTAGTACCCTTCTCTGCACAACTTCCCCACCTGACAGTTCAAAGTCACTGTCATTCACACTGCAATCAGCTGTTAAACCCTCCTGTGTACTCATTTGAATATGAATGTGCTGTTCAATAACATGTGAGATTGCCATGTTTACAAATATACTCCAGGTATTTAGAAATTTAGATGATCTGGAACACACTGTGGAAGCTGCCCTGGGGGCCGCTATAAATGACTTAAGCCTATTTATCAGTCACTCAGTGATTCTTTACACACACTTCTGTTTTCCTGTCTATCCTCCACCAAAACTAAAATATGCTCTTTGGGGGGATTTTGTTTTTTTCCACTGTATTAAACCAATAATCTTCAAGACAGGTCTTAATTAGCAGTTGCCTCATCATGGGTCCATTTTTTTCTAATCCCTGAAGATTTAATTCCTGCCTCTTTTTGAGATAGTTGCAGTAAATAGGGAAAAGAGAAAAAAAAAATGCTTTCTGCAGTTTCCGTGCTAAATCCTAACTTCTAACCAATGATTTATACAAAGCATGAAGGAAGCAAAGGGATTTTTGAATGAAGATAAGACCTAAGATATATCTGGCGGTAAACTCCCAGGAGAGCAATGTGCCCTTCAGATGGCCTCTGTCATCACAGTTGGCTTTAACTGTCAGTGTGACACAGCCTAGAGTCATCTGTGAAGAGAGTCTCGGCTGAGGGATTCCAGGATCAGTTTGGCCTGTGGGCATTTCTGTGGTGGATTATCTTGGTTGTTAATTGATAGAGGAGGGCCCAGGCCACTGTAGGAGGCATCATTCCCTGAGCAGGCTATGTAAAAAGACTAGCTAAGCATGAGCCTGAGAGGAACCCAGCAACCAGTATTCCTCCATGATGCCTGCTCATGTTTTTAATTGAGTTTCTAAACTGACTTCCTTCATTGATGGACTGTGACCTGAAGTGTCATCCAAATATACCCTCTCTCCCTTAAGTTGCTTTGGATCAGGTGTTTTATGTCTTTTTTGTTTTGTTTCTGGAGCTGAGGAGTAAACTCAAAGCCTTGCACTTGCTTGGCAAACCCTCTACTACTGAACTAAACCTCCAACCCCAGGGCCTAGGATGCTATCAGTCTGTTTCCAGAGTTCTGGTAATGGGGCTGCTGGTCTGGGTACCACATTGGACCACAAGCTTCTAGGTGCTGGGGTATCCAGCTGTGGTAGTTTGAATGAGAATAGCCTCCATTGGCTCACATATTTGAATGCTTGGTTCCCAGTTGGTAGGAATGTTTGGGAAGGATTAGGAGGTGTGGCTTTGATGGAGGAGGTGTGTCATTGGGGGTGGGCTTTGAGGTTTCAAAAGTCCATACCATTCCCAGTTAACTCTCCCCACATCCCTCCCAAATGTGGGCTTTGGAGAACGATGGTGAATGTTCTTCAGTGCTAGGGCAGAGGCTGGGGGCTGCCTTCCCCTCCGGCAATGCTTCTCTCCTTTTCCCTGCCAGACACAATCTTGATTTCGCTCATGTTGATGCCCTGCTCGGCTCACCTAGGTATTTCAGAGAAGGGTGGGACTCTGGGATGTGGGTCACCAGAGTCCTGGTCCTTCCACTTTGTTCCGTGTTCCTTACCAATAAATGGTTCCAGCAGAGTTGATGGATGGGTCCTTGACAGGTCAGTTCTGTAGCCAATGGGACAGGAAGGCGTTTTCTGAAGGGCTTTGAGAAGATTTCCTTGTGCATGAAGAGAGACGCAGGGGAGTGGGGGAAAAAGAGGAGGTGGCTCAGTGGGTAAAGTGCTTGTCCTACAAGCACGAAGACCTGAGTTCATTCCCCAGCACCCACAGAGTCAGGCATGGTCCTGAATTTCAATGAGGTACGTGCCGTGAGGGCTTTTGGGCTGAAGGATGACCACGTCCTGGTTATGTGAAGAAGCCAAGACACCATCAGACTGCAATGCCGCTTTCCTCTACTGCAAACAGTGTTCTGTGACAAACAAACAAACAAACAAACAAACAAATAAATAAATAAATAGGAAAAATCCAAGCTCACAAGAAAAAAAAAAAAAAGAGTCAGGCATGGGGACATGTTCTTGCAATCCTAGAGACAAGAGGGTCCTTGGGGCTCCCTGGCTAGCCAGCCTAACCAAATTGGTGAGTCCCAGATCAGGGAGAGACCTAACCTCACCAACCAAAGTGGAGATGGAAGTGGTAATATTCATCTGTAATCCCAACACTCAAGAAGCAGAGGCAGGTATTGGACCCTGTGAGTTTGAGGACAGCCTGGTCTACACAGCAAATTCCAGGCTAGCCAGGGCTACAAAGTGAGAGCCTGTCTCAAAACAAGAACCAAACGAACTGGAGAGCCAGAGGTTGATCTCTGACCTCCACATGTACCCACACACAGATGAGCATGCACTGTGGTGGGTGGGGGTAGGTGTCTGTCTGCCTACAATAATATCGTGTGTGTGGATGCCACACAAGAGTGGAAACTGCCATCCTGACAACAACCACAGGATTAACGTGGCTCTGGTGAACAGAGACACAGAAACAAGAGTGGCAAAGCCAAAGACCAACCCAGCCTACCTTCTTATCTCTTCACGTAGAAAGTGCCTTGTGGGTTAAATGCATTGAGTGGGGATTGCGGATAAGCGATCTTAACACACAGCATCCTTTACAGATGCTCTGAGATTCACTGACTTGCATTCACGTGTATGACTCAAGTGTGTATGTCGAGGACTCTCTAGGCAGTGTATAGTTGTTTTTTTTTTTGTTGTTGTTGTTTGCTTTTTTACTCTTTTGCTTTTTGGGGGGGCCACCACCCAAATTAATCACATGGAGTCTTATTATTACTTATAAATGCCTGGCCTTAGCTTGGCTTATTTCTAGCCAGCTTTTCTTTTCTTTTTCTTTTCTCTCTTTCTTTTTTTATTTTTTGAGACAGTGTTTCTCTGTGTAGTTTTGCGCCTTTCCTGGAACTCACTCTGTAGCCCAGGCTATAACCAGCTTTTTTTTTTAACTTACAAGATCCTGGCTACCTTTTGCCTCTGGACTTTTTCCTTTTATTACTTCTGTATATCTTACTTTCACTCTTACTCCATGGCTGGCTGGGTGGCCGGGTGGCTGGCCCCTACTGTCCTCCTCCTCTCACTCCTAGATCTTGCTCCTTCTTTGTCTCCTTCTACTTATCTTCTCTGTCTGCCAGCCCTGCCTATCCTTTCTCCTGCCTACCTATTGGCTGTTCAGCACTTTATTAGACCAATCAGGTGTTTTAGACAAGCAAAGTAAAACAGCTTCACAAAGTTAAACAAATGCAACATATCTTTGTTTCATTAAACAAATGTTCCACCATAAACAAATGTAACACATCTTAAAGTAATATTCTGCAACAGCAGTACTCCATGCACCTCCTGCTAACCACCTCCTTATGAGCAGGGATTTTTCAACTGGAAAGTTAACAGGACATTCTTTGTTATTGTTTATTAGTTTGCCTTATTGAAGCCTTTTGGACAAATTTTCCTAGGAAATATTTTACCGATCTAATTCAAAAGTTTTTATTTCATTTTCCCTTTTAGAAACATGTCTTACAAGCCCAGTGTCCAGGGGAAGGTGACCATAATGGCTGGTGCTTCCTGAACACTTTCTGTGCAGTGGGCACTTACAGGCCAGCCTCACAAGAGCCTTCATAGTGACACAGTTCCCAAGCTTTTCTGCTGTGGGATGGTCTTTATGTCAAACATGTTGCTTATTGGTCAATAAATAAAACACTGATTGGCCAGTGGTCAGGCAGGAAGAAGTATAGGTGGGACAAGGAGGAGAGAATTCTGGGAAGTGGAAAGCTGAGGAGACACTGCCAGCCGCCACCATGACAAACAGCGTGTGAAGATGCCGGTAAGCCACAAGCCATGTGGCAAGGTATAGATTTATAGAAATGGATTAATTTAAGATATAAGAACAGTTAGTAAGAAGCCTGCCACAGCCATACAGTTTGTAAGCAATATAAGTCTCTGTGTTTACTTGGTTGGGTCTGAGTGGCTGTGGGACTGGCGGGTGACAGAGATTTGTCCTGACTGTGGGCCCAGCGGGAAAACTCTAGCAACACTTTTCCTTCATAATGTTTTTTCTTGGCAGAAGTTTCTCTCCTGCCTGACTGTTCCCAAATACCTGGCAGCTGCTTCTCAAATAATTGTCTCTGAGGCTTACTTATAGACTATTTGGCCTATGGCTCAGGCTTATTACTAACTAGCTCTTATACTTAAATTAACCCATAATTTTTATCTATGTTTAGCTACATGGCTTGGTACCTTTTCTCAGTGAGGCATTCTCATCTTGCTTCCTCTCTGGCTAGCTGGCGATTCCTTGACTCTGGACTCCTTCTTCCCAGAATTCTCAGTTTGGCTTTCCCACCTAACTTACTGCCCAGCTACTGGCCAATCAGTGTTTTATTAAACAAATTCAAGTGACAAATCTCAACAGTGTACAAGATGATTATTCCACAGCATTCCCTCTTTTGTCTAATTAAAAAGGAAGGTTTTAACTTTAACATAGTAAGATTATATACAACTAAAACAGTTATTAGGTAAGAATTACAGTAACACTGTCTAATCCATTTGCATTTGGCAAAATTAGAGAAAATACTTAATTATCTGTCTTATCTTGGTGAGTCTAAAGTTTTGTATCTAATTTATCTTTTATTATAACTAACAAAGACTATAATTATCTAATCTTCAACTCTGTCAAAGACCCTAGAAGGATGAAATGTTACCTAATGACAGGGAGCTTAAGCTGCCTGGACAGTCACCCATGGTTCCTCTGCAGTGTTGGGGCATCCATCTTCAGCCTACAGGCCTAGCATATCTGACAGACTTACCTGTGAAGCAGGAATTTTGAAGGACTGTCCCACCTTATCTTGGCAAAGTTCTGCAGTCACTTTCTTTTGTGTCCTGCTTGTCCAATTTGGACAGCATACTGTCAGCAGTCAAGGCAAGGGCACTTTCTTTGCCAACATGGCTAGCTTTTGCCATAAAGAAAACAAACTCCATAGTGAGTTTCTTTGATGCCCATCATCCTCTTTGAAGTAATTGGTGCTACCAGGAGCAGACACGCCTCATTGTCATGAAAATCCTAAGTTCTTAAAACATTTTAAATGCCATATTCTGTAGTTCTTTGAAGGGTTTGAAGATTATCCATCCATATGAAATATCTCTGTATACCTAGAAACCCTAACTAACATGACTATAAGTTTGACTATTAAGATGACTATTAAGTTATATTTCTTAATTATATATTATATTTTTAAATGAGCTGCATAAACATAATACCCTAAACAAGAGTAGAAATATATATATGGCATAATAAAATTAACTTTAAATTTGTATCAATAAACAAAAATACATACTAATATAAAATATGTGAGATTAATAGTTGTTTTGGATTAAAGTAGATTCAATAATCTACCCTTTTATCCTTTCATTTCTATATCCTCCCTTTTATTTTCATGACAAGATCCCTGAATCTAATCTCCTTTGTTTAGTGTTTTTCCTGATCATTATCTGTAACAACTTGTAACCAACCCCCCTAAACAATGACAAACATTCATAATTTATTTTTGAGAATGTGGGTGTAGTTCTCTTGAGTACTTCCTGCTGATTTGGGGTGCTGGTAATCTTATGGGGACCCTTAGAAAATTTAGGATTATGGTCAAATCCTGATTAGAGTAATCTGTGGGGCTGGATCATCTCAGCCAGCAACCCTGAAACCTTTCTGGATGCAGAACTCAGAGGAAACTGCAACAGAGGTGCTCTGAAACACTGGCTCATCTGGGCCATCTGTTCCTATTGGAGATTTTTCAAGGGGTCTTCCTCAATCAAATCTGATTTTCCTTAACCCAGAATGAATCCAGAGCCTCTCACTTCCTGTGGAGACAAAAGCAGAACCTCTTTCCCAAGGTAACACATCTTTTGACTTAAAGTTTGAGGTCAAGATATTTTTAAAATACATAGGTTGGGTTAATCCAACAACATTTATAATCCAATGTCTCTCAGCAGCTGTTGCTCCTTCCTCAGCTGTCAAGCAGTTCAAAGACAACACAATACCACACAGTGTCCAGAGTCTCTGTGTGTTTCCATCTTTATGTGGCTTTTTTTTATATTACTTTACTCCCTTTTTAAGGACTTGACTTTATTATTTTAAAACTATGTATTTCTTTTTTATGATTGTCTATACCTTCTCTTTTCTCTCCCAAGCCTACATATATTTTTAAACACACTGTGAACCATTTAGAGTTTTTTGTTTGTTTTTTGTTTGTTTTGTTGTTTTGGTCTGAATCTGTCTTTAATGCATATCTCTGTCTTTTTCTGACCACATGAGCATTTAATCTGCTAAGAAGGCATGGCTGGGATTAAAGCAGCTGGCTCTACCCCATTCCTTGGCTTCCTAAGAGTCTAGCTTCATGGTAGAGGTACTGGCAGGAGCCAGGTGTATCACCCCCAACTCTGGGGAGGTTTTAGGTCCGTGCCGCCACTGGGTAGTGCAGTGCTGGTTGCTCATAAATACCATAAAGTGTTTGGCAGCAGGGCTTCTTAAAAGAGCTGCTGGTTTTTGCTGCTAATGCTGAGTCAGGACACTGTCTCTTAAAGGAGCCGCCCCTCTGCTCACTGCTAGCAAACAGAGCCTACCAAGAAGCTGTGTTGACTTCGTTTTTGTGTTTAGAATCCTTTTTAAAGCTTACTCAGGTTTTATGCAGAAATTCTTGCCAAATGTTTGGGTGCCACATGTTGGTAGATGTTTCTCTCTTGCCTACCTGTTTCCAAATACACAGTGGCCACTTCTTAAATGATTGACTCCGAGGCTTAGTATTACTTATAGACTGTTTGGCCAGTGGCTCAGGCTAATTACTGACTAGCTCTTACATTTAAATTAACCCATAATTCTTATCTATGTTTAGCCACATGGCTTGGTACCTTTTCTCAGTTTGACATTCTCATCTTGCTTCCTCTCTGGCTGTCTGGTGACTCCTGACTCCACCCTCCTTCTTCCCATCATTCTCAGTTTGGCTTTCCCACCTAACTTCCTACCCAGCTACTGGCCAATCAGTGTTTTATTAAACCAATTCAAGTGACAAATCTTAACAGTGTACAAGACGATTATTCCACAGCAGTTTTTATTGTTTGAAAATTTCATATATGTATATATTTCATGTCAATGTGTTTTGATCATAAACCTCCCACTCAACCCCCAACTCCTCCTAGATTCATCCTCTACCAACAACCTACCCAAGGAGTGCCATTTGTACTGCCCACATATTCCTGGGTGTGGGACCACACCCTGGATCAGGGTCTACCCGTGCGGGGCCACCCCCTTAAAGACAACTCACTCTCCCTCCCCAGGAGCCACCAGCTGTTGAAAGCCCCTCAGCTCTGAGTCAGGACTCACAAGCTCCCCTTCCTCCATGCTGGAACGTTGACTTGCTAGACCTAGTGTAAGCATGCACAGCTGGCGTGAGTTCCTGAGTGCAGCCATCCAGTCATGTCTGGAAGACACTGTCTCCACTCTGGTCCTCCCTGACCTCTGGCTCCTATGGGCTTTCTGTCCTTGTCATGGTCTCTGGGCTTTGAGGAGAAAGGATGTGATATAAGTGTTCTATTTGTCACTGAGCATCCATCCCCCAGACACACTCTGCACTTTGATCAGTCCCTGTATTATTTCACATGTGAAAAAAAGAGGGGCACAGAAAGTCTAAGTTGCTTGCCCAAAGTCACACAGCTTATAACACAGAGTGCTGGGCTTCAAACCTGAACAGTTGGCTCCTACCACCGTGCTCTGTGGCTATGCTGTGGTTAGACACACTGCCATATCACCAGCTGAGGAACTACAGCCCAGTCTCCACAGAGTGGTCAGAGAAGTCTTCAGAGAAGGGGTCAAACCTACTTAATCCTCAGCTAATACCTGGCTACTCTGGGCCTATCAGTGTAGTCCAGAGAATGATCCAAAAGATGCCCCCAGCCCACAGGCTCTGCTTCTTCCCAGTGCCCATGCCACCCCTGTTCCCCACCCCCATCCCCGAAACTGGATACTCCCACTGCCTCGCCTTCAGTCCATTCCTCTACCACATCACACCTTTACAGCTCAGGGCCTTTGCATCTGCTGTTCTTTAGCTCAGAGTGAGCATGTTTTCCACTTCCTCAGACAGACAGATGACAGACACACACCCCAAACTCACCACCTCTTGCTCCTGGATAATTTCTTTTATTTTTTAATTAATTTTTTTATGCTTCAAGTTTCAAGTAGTCTCTTTCTTTAGAGGGGTCTGTGCTAGAAGTCTAAATCGCCCCCTCCCTTTGCTAGATCTTCCTCGCTATTTCCCCCATGGGCAGAGTGTGGCGCTCACAACACAATTTGCTCCTACACACCACGTGGGTGCCCAGGATGGAACTCAGGTCATCAGGCTTGGCAGCAAGTGCCCTTGCCCGCAGAGCCGTCTCATCCCCCCACGGCTTCGCTGTGACATTTATCAGAGGGTATCATTTTATTTGTTTGTGGGATTATGTGGTTGGTCTCTGCCCTCCCTGAAGACAGGGTCAGCTCTACATGTGTGCCACCCCGGCTGTTGTCACTGCTGTATCTGCAGTGACAGGGTCAGCTCTGCATGGGTGTGGCTGTTGTCACCACCATATCTATAATGACAGGCACGTGTAGCCATAGTGAAAAAGTCACAGGAAGGAAGAAAACAAGAAGCTGAGGGGGAAGGAGAGTCAGGAGGGAAGAGAAGGAAAACTGGACACGAGAGCAAGGAGACGAGGAGAGGAAAGGGAGGGAGTGTGGGGCCACATGGAAGTTTTTTGATAGAAAGACCTTTCTCTACTTGGGCAGGCACTGACTGGACAAATGACTCCTTTCCTTGCTAGCTCGCTCTTGTTCTCTCTCTCCCTCTCTCTCCTCTCCCCATCTTTCTTTCTTCTTATTTCTTTCTTCTTTTCAATGTTTATAAAAAACTGAATGATTCAATAAGAGTAGTGTTTAAAAATTAAATTATCCTTCAAATCTAAAGGAAAGCATGTGTGCTGGGCCAGCCAGATATTGTTACCGTTGTAGGATGAAGAGCCACAGGCCTTTCCCTCCCCCATCCCTTCACCTTCCCACACACGTAAATGGATCTCCATAAGCCCTCTGCGTCCTGGCGCAGCCACACCCACCGGGGCAGATCACAAAGCTGGACAATCAGATTTTAGAAAAACCAGCTGGACAAGGAGACGGATTTTCTTCTTGGGGTTAAATGGCTGTAGAGTTGTATTGTGGGTTCAAGAGATTCATACACATTTTTCTTTAAGTGAATTAACAAAAGAACCGGTGAGACAAAAACATGAAGTGGACATATCTGTACAACTAGTGAACTACTTCTGGCGAGAACCGGTAAGGTGTAGGATAAGCTAGGAGAGCAGCAGAGCTCACCCACTTGGTCTGTAAAATAAACAGTCTGGCTCCGGGTAGGTGGCTCTGTGATAAAAGCACTTGCTGTGTAACGATGACCCGAAGAGCTGTGTTCAGGTCCCCAGAGCCCACAGGAAAGGGCAGAAGAAATGTGGCAAGGTCTGCAATCCCAGTGCAGCCCTCTAGGAGGAGGGGGGGGCCCCGGGGGCGGCGGGAGGCTCCAGAAGTTCACAGTCAGCGAGCCAGCCGGTCTCCCACAAGGTGGAGACCCTGTTTCAAGAGGAGGACCAACATGGAACATTGTCCTCAGATCTCTAGATATGTGCTGCGGTACACACTGACAGTTCCCCACACGAGCAAGAGCACATCCACACACACTCATCCACACACACACACACACACACTCTTATCCACATATATACACACACACACACACACACATCCACACATCCACACACACTCATCCACACATACACACACACACACATTCACACAGAGACAAAACATTTAAATAAAATAAGTCTTTTTCAATCCTCCCTCTCCAAATTTGTAAATATATATATATATAATTCTAGATTCTCAAATCTAGAACAAGCCCAGCTACCTAGAACACACAACTGTATTCAATGAGAATTGTCCTGAAATTTATTCTGTAGAGCACTGCATTAGGAACTAACTAAGATGCTATTCATTAACAAAATTCTTGTGTTGCAGCCTACGCTATGGACTCAAGCTCCCCCAGATTAGAAAGCACACAGTAACATACACTAAGTACAGATAAAGCAGGAAATGCCTTGTATCGTCTCTACTTGACTGGCTTCTAAACTAATACTATCAATCATACATAAAGTATATGTTTCTTCTTCTCTACTCCTCAACTAGTTCTGGAAGTTTCCACTTGGAATCGTCTTTTCTGTGCAGTTCTGGGCCATTTGTTAAGCGAGTGTTACACATGATAATGAAAATGAGGGCTAAGGAAGACTTTAGAGGTCACTGAATAAAAAAGGAAGCTGAGGGTCACATAAGTTAGGTCACTGGGCAAAGCCACAAAGCTTTCAATCACTAATCAATCAGGAGGCAAGAAAGGGGTTTTCATCACCTCTACATCCTCAGTCCAAGTAGACCATTCTTTTTCTCTTCATTTCATTTGTTCATCCATCTATCCATCCACCCATCCATTCATTCACTCATTCATTCATGCCACAGAAGCGTACTGAGTTCCCCGGAGGTGGCAAGTACTGTCAAGAAGATGGCAGAAAGGAAAACAGAGATTGCCACCTTCATGGAGTGTATGCTCCAGGAATTCAGACTAAGTTAAATTCCTGATTCTATGTTCCGCTTAAGGTTGCTTTAAAAAAAAAAAAAAAAAGAATCAACTCTCAGAAACCACCTAAGTAAAACCAAGGTATGGAGCAAATGTCTGCTGACATAATTTGAGGCATGTGGCAGCTGCCAACACAGGTGGGTCCTATTTGCCTTCACAGAGACATGGCAGGGGCTGGGATATGCTGGGGTTTTTAAAGACAAATCAAACTCCACGAGAAGACAATGTCTCAGCACACTGCCCAGATTCAACAGGCTCATCTCCTGAAACAGAGGAGACTGTTAGAAATAAGGAAAGACAAGGTTTTCCAGCCGGGTGAGAGTACACTGGGCTTTTGGCAGGCATCCGAACGGCTTGCAGAGGGACGGACTCCCTGCCTGCAAGCATTTAGCTCACAGCTGTTGGAAATGAGGAATGTCAAAATACACCCTCATAAGAATCAAGGCACTCACATCAAAGCTGCGGGGAGAACCTGGGGTTAAAATGGGTCCCCAGAGCACAGGGGAAGCCACCCGAAGGAGACCCTGAACCACGCAGAAGACCTAGTGGCCTGGCATCATGGTATGGCTGTAAATGATCTCCAGTATGTTTTAATAGGACACACAGCCACTGCAGCAGCTTCATTCTGCATGGGAGAACTCCTTATAAAGTTTTGTTCTTGTCTGTGCTCCTCGCTCCTGGTGCTGGGGACCCATGTGGTACCTCTTTAATAAAATCATGAAAAGTGCTCCCTTTCAGCTTTGTTTCATATTTGTGACAACAGTAAAAATGGTTGCTTCTTTTTTTAAGCAGATAGATAGATAGATGGTAGATAGATAGATCTATATCTATCTCTCTATATATATCAAAGGAGACTGAATCACATAGAGAATTTGGAAGAAAATGTAAGACGTTTAAGGCAGGGCAGTATTTTTTTTCTTTGTGTCATAAAGACTTAGAATTTCTTTCCTATTGTTAAATATTGCATAAAGTCAAAATGTTAGGTGTAGATTAATGGTTTGAATTCCCTTTAAAAATGTGAGATGACTTAATGGGTACCCCAGACTTACTCTCTGAGTTCAATCACCAAGACCCACATGAAAGGAGAGAACGAACACCCATATGTTCTCTCTCTCTCTCTCTCTCTCTCTCTCTCTCTCTCTCTCTCTCTCACACACACACACACACACA
Source organism: Peromyscus nudipes (assembly GCA_902168325.1). NCBI lineage: Eukaryota > Metazoa > Chordata > Mammalia > Rodentia > Cricetidae > Peromyscus > Peromyscus nudipes. The sequence goes on along the minus strand of CABHPH010154598.1, from coordinate 26,604 downwards.
CGAAATAAATAGTTGTAAAAATTACAATAACATGTATTTTATACTTTATATTCAACCAGTGGGGGAAAAACCTTCATTATCCAGGTTTAGAATATTTAGGAGAAAAAAATAACTACTTCACTAATCACATCAACTATTATATAATATTGGAATATTTATGTTCACTCTTTAAAAGAATGTTTGATTCTTGCCCATAGTCATATATTTTATCCTATTTAAGTAGAAAGATTTATTTTATTTAAAAAAGACATGTATTTTCTTGAAGCCAGTATTTTGAAAGATCGTGTTTCTTTGTTTCCCTAGGTTAAGTAGACACACTGGGTACCACTCACAAAGGGATGCCTAAGCTGCAACGGGACCTGTTGGCTACCAGGCTACTTGAGCAGCCTTGTAAAGGGGGTGTGGGAAGGTGGTGTCAGAACTGCAAGCAGTTGTTTATGGCATGTCTCCTTCTTCTAATTAACCTTTTTCTTCATACATAAGTATGTTTTATTTTGGTAAAATCCACCCCTCACTCCCTCCACGCCCTGTTCCCATCTTCTTTACGCACAGCCTCCATACACGCACGCACGCGCACACACACACACACACACACACACACACACAGGTATGTATGTATGGTGATATTTTTCTTTTGTACCAAAATGTTAATTGTATGTTAATAAATAAAGTTGCCTGGGGGTCAGAGCTATTAGCAAGCCATAGGAAAGCAGGGCAGTGGTGGTGTACGCTTGTGATCACAGCACTTGGTAGACAGAGCTAGGTAAGTCTCTGTGTGTTCAGGGATACAGCCAGCATTGGATACACATGCCTTTAATCTCAATACCAACCATAGAACACCTGGAGGTCTATACAAACAGGCCGTGATGAGGCAGTCCTGTGGTTGGGTTTACAACCAATGAGAAGGCAGAACAGAGACTATATAAAGACTTTAACACAGGAAGTAGCGGCTCCTTCGGAGAGGTAGGACCACTGCAGGAGGAAGGGTAAGGTTTTAGCTCTTAGCTCTGACCTCTGGGCTTTCTTCTTTGCATTGGTTCTGTGTTTCTTATTTATAAGACGGTTGGTTACATCTACATGTATGTATGTATGTATATGACTACTGAGTCCCGATAGTGTTGCCCACATACACATGAGAATAGGTTGTTGTCCACTGTAACATGGACAACCTACCAGCACTCTAACCCTCCAGAACCATAAACCCAGTGAAATTTCTGTTGCAGGATATTTGATCACACTGTGAACTACGAGATTGTATTCTTTAAATAAAATCAACCATAGGTCAAAAGGCAGAGCAAGCAACCAATTGACTGGAAGTAACTATAGAGAGTGAGAGGAAGTCAGGAGGCTGGAGAGAGAGAGACACACACAGGAAGTAGAAGGGAGGGACATCCAGTTGGAGGAGTTTTTGTTTCAGATGAAGTAGAAGCTCTCTTTCTGAAATGACAGTGGAGGAGGAAGGTCACCCGGCTGCTTTCTCTGCCTCTCTTTTTTTTTTCCCCTGCTAATAAGAGTTTATTGAGAGGAAAGGGATAGAGAGTACCCGGGGCCCGGGGAGACACGTGTGCGAAGAGAAGGAGAAAAAGAGAAAGAGGTTTTCATTCCAGCCTTTGGCTCCAGAGTCTTTATTGGTAAAATAAAAAGATACAGACTTGGTCAAAAATAACATTTGCCACCCTATGTGGAGGTGGCTGAGACTGCAGCAGAGGTTGTGGTAGAACCAGAAGGCTCCCCCCACTGGCCTGCCTCAGCAGCGAGGTGGCAGCTGCCAAGGTGTAGTCAGCAGCTAAGGCAGCAGTAGGTTCAGGTGCAGCCACTGTGCCAAAGAGAAAACAACAAATTTCTTCTGTTATGAGTTGCCTTTGTTATAGTATTTTATCACAGCAGTAGAAAAGTAACTAATATGACTCAAATCTGATGGGCAACTAAGTGCACTGGCAATAGCCTGCAATGTTTTGTGAGTCTCTTGGATCCCCTCTAATTGGTGTGTGTGTGTGTGTGTATGTGTGTGTGTGTGTGTGTGTACGTGTGTGTACATGTTTACATGTGTGGGTGCTTGTGCCTGTGGAAGCTAGAGGCCAACCTCAGGTGTCTTTCCTCGGGAGCATCTACCTTGTTCTTTTGAGGCAGGATCTCTCACTTCGAGCTGAGGCTGGCAGATCAGGCCTCAGGGATTTGCCTGTCTCTGTCTCCCCAGTGCTAAGACGACAAGTAATGCCATCACACCCAGCTCTTTCATGTGGGAGCTGGGGACCCACCCCAGGTCCTTGAGCTTGCACGAGAAGTGCTTTATTGACTGAGTGTGGTGGTTTGGATGAGATTTACCACTATAGCCTCAGGCATTCAATAGTGGAATGGTGGAACTGTTTGGGAAGGATCGGAGGGAGGGCGGACTGCAGTTTCTTGGCAGTGGGTATCTGTAGGTAGAAGACTTACTGTGTCTTTCATCCTGTCAGAAGCTGCTTGACATTCCGTGGGAGGAAATGTGGTCTTCATGCATGGAAACTCCAGAGGAGAACTGGGAAAGGTCAGCATAACAGGCAACATGGACCCCGGGAAGGAGCTGCCAGGAGGGGATACGGGAGGGACTGTGCAGGGCGGGCCTGTGGAGAGAGGGCCTGTGGGAGGCTGCCCAGGCTGCAGGGAGTGGTGCTATGGGGAGGGTCTGTGGGGAGGGGTTGCAGAAAGAGAAGCTTTGGGGAGAGGTGCAGGGAGGGGCTGCAGAGAGGGAGGGGCTGGGGGCTGCCAGGGGCTGGGGGAGAGGGGCTGGGGAGGGGCTGCAGAGAGGGGCTATGGAGAGGGCTGTGGGGGGCTGCAGGGTGGTGGTGCTGTGGGGAGGGTCTTGCAGAGGCCCTGGGGAGCTGCCAGGGGCTGCAGGGGGAGGGGTTGCGGGGAGAGGCTTGGGGGGCTGCAGGGAAGGCAGGATGGTTAAATGATGCTGATACAGAGTGATCTGAAGCAGTTTCATGGAAATAGAGAGGACTGTGACGATGCAGATTTTCTGTATGATTAGGCAGGCTCTCTGCTTGCCAGTATGCCTGGGATGGTGTGTCCTCATTAGTATTCATGGAATTCTTGGCATTGTAGATCACAGTGGACCACTGCAGCAGCCTGACTGGCCAGGTGTTTTGTTTTGTGTTGTGTTTTTGGTTAGCCTGGAACCTGTCAGCAGCAGCAAACACCAGGCTAATTTTCTCAAAAACATGCCAGTGTTTGGAGGTGGGGGAGAAGTTGTTCCATGGGAGGTCTGCTAAGCATCTTAATTGATGGTTGCACTCAGCACTCACATGCAGCACATTTCTATTCTTACAAAAGGGTGAGAACGGGGGGCTGGAGAGATGGCTCAGAGGTTAAGAGCACTGGCTGCTCTTCCAGAGGTCCAGAGTTCCAGTCCCACCACCCACATTGCAACTGGGAATCTATAATTTCAGGTCTAGTGAATCTGACACCCTCTTCCGGCCTCCATGAGTGCCAGGCACATAAGTGGCACACAGATATATTTGCAGGCAAGACACCCACAAACCTAAAATGAAAATAATGACTGAGGGGTGAAAAGAGGCATGAAAGAGAGCTCCTCAACAGGAATCCTGCAGGAGAGCACACTCACCCTGAATGAAGAGGTGTGCTCAGTGGACACAGGAATTGACAACCTGAGGTAGATCCCAAACCCCAAAAAATGTGGAATGAGAAAGTCCCACATATATCATGCACATATGTACACTTTTTTTTTAAGTTCAGGAATCCTCAGAAACCAAAAATGGAAGTAAAAATCTACCAGAAAGTATAAATAAGAGGGTTACCATTACGTCGTGTGCAAAAGTATTTTTAAAAATCAAAAACATGGAACTGTAATTTTAATTTAAAAATGAAAACACATTTACAAGGAAATGTGGAGAAAGGAAAATGTGGTAACATTGCAGAGGCAGATGGAAGCATCCGGGACTAACTGCTGTCTTGCCTAAGAAAATATTCTCTGTAAAGCAGGTGGGAATAGCAAGAGAAATCAGAAGAATTTACTTCTTAGAGACTTCACAGCCTTCCTCCAGCCCTGAAGCAGTGTTCAGTATCTCACTGACACGTTTTCCATTGCTAAACTGAAAATGCACACTGGAAGCCTGCCCAACACTTACAAAAGGAAAACGTCTTCTAACTTACCTCCAAGACTTCTAATTTAGGGGTAGATGACATACATCCCAATTCTTGGAGGCCTTTTTCTGTTCAAGCATTTTAGTAGTGGATCTTCAAAAACTTCACATTGGATTTGCAAGCCCTACCAAATTAAACATTAAACAGCCAAAAGACGTTAAAAAAAAAAAAAAAAAGTCAGATTGGGTCCTAAAGCCAGGCTGCTGGCAACAAAGTATCTTGGAACATTTGAGACTACTTAAACAGTTCAGAACACTCAAAATGAAAGTAAGCATCCTGCTAGGACCTAGTTAGGCCATGTTTGATGTTGCAACATTGATTTTCTATCATGCACTTTGAGTTAACACAGAGATACAACTTAATACAGTAAGCATGGCTTCTCCCGTTTGAGTCGCGAAATCAGAAGAAATTCAGCACACTAGCTACTTGGTTTGAATTAATGGCAATGGATATATGGGATATTAGGAGACTGAGTTATTCTTTGACCATTTGCTGCTTACAATTTCCCCATTTAACTGAATCCATACATTGGCCATGTTTAAAATGAGAGTGTTCTGTAACAGGACAGGAACAGGGGAAGGTTTTTGATTGCATAATCTTCAAAGTATTTAATTTGTATTAAAGCTAAATCCAGGGGTGCTGAAACCTCAGGGACTCTAGATGTGGATTTTTGGACTGGTTCACACACCTTGAGACAAAGGCTTATAGTTAAGATATGGAGGGAAAGGCTGTGTGTATGTGTGTGTGTGTGTGTGTGTGTGTGTGTGTGTGTGTGTGTGTGTTTGTGTGTGTGTTTCTTCGCCCTCGATGCCGGGCAAATTTATTCCCGAGGCAGGCCTGGAATGGGCTTCAGAAAAATGGATAGAGTGTCTTCCTGAAGAAAGGGCCTCTAAGTAAACTCGACTGCCATTCAAAAGATTTGCTCCAACACTTACCAAGTGGCGTGGAAGAAAGGAAAATCTGTTCTCAGGTTTGGGGTGTTTATCAGCTCCCCGTGAGACACTTGACCTGGCGCTGTGCTCCCCCACCTAATCCGCTGATCTGCATGCCGTGGCCTCCCAAGCCTCAGCCCAGGACGGCTGGCAAAATTGCCTGGGACACTTATCCCGCCGCCGCATTGATCCCTCTGTACATTGTGCGCAACTCACCTACTCCCCCCTTCCCTCTCACTCTTCTCTCGGCGACTCCCCCGAAATTTAATTCTGCTCACAAATTGTGAAATAAGTTGTTTGGGCTGGATTTGTGGAGTGAATTGTCTCATTAATGAAACAGTCTGTTCATTATACAGTTGAAGGAGGGAAGACTTAGCGCTCCCATACCCCGGGACCCAGGCAGGTTAACGTTTTTAGACTGACAGTTGACAAAAGAATGAATAGCCCTCTGCTGTCAAATCAGGCTTACAAACAGCTTGGCATACAAACAGTTACTGCTTGTGTGCGTGCGGATTTAGGGTCTCCGTCTGCTAATGCCCCAGATTTGTAAGTACAAATTGGTTAGTCTTCAAACTGTTTGCGAAAGGAATAAAATGACCAAAAATTAGTTTGTTTTTAGCCTTTTCCCCTCCCCTCCCTGCTCCCGAAAGTGAAACATGAAAAACGAAAAGGATAAACTAGTGTGTAATGGTCTCATGTAATATTGTTGGTTTTTTGCTGAAGGCGTTAAATTAAACAGCGCCATTGTTTAGCGGGAGGCAGTCTGCTCTGCCCCGCCCCCTGCTTCCCAGAAAGCAGCTGAAAGTGAAGGGGACTCATTGACAATGTGAGATTTTAGCGATAGAGCAGAGAGGGAGATCAAAAACTTCGTTTCTATCCATTTTAATACCTGTTGCTTAAAACTGGAAGCAAGGTCTCCCCCTCACTTATAAATTGCACTGGCTATCTAAAGTGGCTCGTTTAGATTTCTGAAACATTTCATAGGCAAATATGCATAAGTTTGATAAAATTCACTTTATCTATGTTAACAGTTTTGTGAGGAAATTAAACTAACACAAAATCATTGAGGGATAATACATTGTGGTAAATAAGGTGACTTTTCCTTTTCTCCCTTTTTTTTTTTCTGTGTGATAATTTTTAGTCTGGATTAAACAAGTTTTGTATTCCTTTATAGAGAAAAACCACCAGAGTGCTGATTAAAAATTGTATTGCTTTCAAGGTTGATCTAAGCCTCCGACTTGAGAGTCTTTTCTTCTTGGTCACACGTGACACCAGGATGGCCAAATTCCGTGTACCACTAGGAGCTGCTTTGCACACACCAGAAAGTTCGTTATCACATCTTACACTGCACCCTAAACACATTCTTTTCAAAACCACAACTCTGGGGACCCCTGCAAGCTGTGTGTTTCCAGCCCTTCCTCTTGTCTGTGGCTGGCCCTTGTGCTGGCCAAGAATGATAACTTACAAATGTACAAAGCCAGTGACTATTATTAGCTATTAGAAGTCTGAATAAAACAAGAGCCTTGGACTGTGGGAGAGAAACGGGACGCCCTCAGCCCAAATATGAACTGGTTTGTTTTTCTTCAATAAAGCCATCCAAGCCATAGAAAGTGGGACACCTGTTGACCACCACGTCAGAATCAGTGCCAGTTTTTGTTTTTTGGTTTTGTTTTTATTTTTCATAAAGTTATCTATTAGGCTATAACTACCACCTTCAGCCTCTTAAGGAGCCTTCAAATGCATCTGAATGGTAGCTTGTTTTCTGCTGCAGCCAGTGAAGACCAGGGGTGTTGCAATGACTTGGTGGTGTATTCAATACCGTGGGTCCTGAGGAGTGGACCCGACTGGTCTCTCTCAGGTTTCCACCTCTCTCCCACTCCCAGAATTTTGCAACCAGCTTCCCATCACATCATTCCTTTTGCATCAAACCTAAGATTTTTTCCCCCCTACTTCATCACAATATCTCTGCATTTCAAAGGCAGAGACAATGGCTTCCGAGGTCTGAAATGGTTTTAGAGAGGCGTTTCCCTATGGGTTTTTATAGGGCAGTGAGTGGTTCTCTTCCCAGGGAGGCCATCAGAAAATGTAGATGTTTGCATCTTCCTGGGCTGCTTCTTACAGGCCACCTGATGACAGAGGCTGCAGGGGTGAGGCTAAAGGGGACCCACACTTTGGGCAAATGTTGGAAAGGCACGGGTAAATACCTGAGGCTGCTTACTGTCTTATTCTTAGGAGCAACAGGAGCTGATAACGGAAAGCATTGCCTAAGCAAGCTGGAACCTAAAGCATAGAACCCCCTGCTCTGAAGTGGAAAGAATTGAAAACATTGAAGAATTAAAAAAATAAATAAATAAAAAGCTGTATCTACAGCAGGAAGGACCAAGCTTGGAGGGCAAGTCTGTGCAGAAGAAATCATCCTTGGCCTGCGTGTACTCACTTCCTGGAGGGCATGCCTCAGCCTCTCCGTGACCTGAGTTGGTCTCCATGTTTTACAAGTGCCTTCTCTGTCCCATCTATAAAACAGAAACTGCAGCATCTCTTACAGTTCTTGTGATGACTAATCCACTGTAACACAGCGCCTGGTCTCTTGTCCAGGAATCAAATACAAATACGCTTTCTTACTAAAAATAAAATACCTATGTATTTACACATAACACACACACACACACACACACAGTCCTCTATATCTGAAAGTTCAGCCTCAGATTTAACCAACCTTGGATTGAAGATATTCAGAAATGTCACTGGTACTGAACATATACGCCCGTTTTTGTCGTTATTGCTGCACACATCGGGTCTAACAATGATCTATGTAGCATTAAAAGTTACCTAGGCATGACTTAAAGCATGCAGGAGGGTGTCCATATGTGTATACTATGCCATTCTGTACAAGCAACTTGAACACCCGTGGGTTTGGTATCCGCAGGGATTCCAGGACCAACAACCCCTTGTAGATGCTGAGGGATGGTGGCTGTGTATATTCTTATGAGGTTTTTGAGCAATCTCAACCAGGGACAACAGAAAAAAGGGGGAAAAAAAACCTTCACATTTCCTGAGGCATCTAAAGGCTCGGTGGAAGGCTGATGGCTGTAATTCAGTAGTAACTTATGAGAAATAAAATATTGGGGCTGGAGAGATGGCTCGGCAGTCAGACTGCTTATTGCAGAGGACCTGAGTTTGGTTCCTAGCACCCAGGACGGCCTGTAACTCCAGCTCCAGGGGAACCAGACACCTCTGCTCTCCTTGAGTGCCTTCACATTCCCCATATGCAAAGTCAAAAACATTAAGTCTTTTTAAAAAAGAAAATACACACGATACATACATATACATGTATGTATATCCAGTCTATCCTCTATACCCAAACCTCAGATCTGCCAACTTAGATGAGAAATGTCCCTAAGTGTCCACTTTTGCTGAACATGTAGCATCCAAGGTCAGGTCTGAATGTCTGGCTTCCTCACTGATAGGGGAAGAAACTGGGGTTCAGATTTGCATGGGGTGAAACCTCAGCGTCCGAGCCCCCAGAGGGAGAGTCCTTGTCTTCAGCCCACTTATTTGAAAGGAAATGCTGTGATGCTGTGACCACGTTTGTCATTTGAACGCAAAGTTCCGTCGCCACTTGTGTGAGACAAGCCACGTGGGTGAGTTTTGTGTGGAGAGGGCGCCTTGGGTTAGTAGCTGTCCCTGTGAATCTGCAAGCGTTGCTTTCAGAAGTATCTGTCCATTCTTCCCACTTCAATGCTCGGGTGCTACTGTGTTACACATGAAGCACATTAATGAAAACAAAACCACTTGTTATTTTAAATCTTTTAAAAATGTAACAGCAAAAACATATCCTCTTTATGAAAGTATGTTGAATTGGGAAGATTCCTCCTAACCTGGCCTGAGGGTAGGACGGCAAGGTGGAAGCAGATTGCAGAAACGGTTCTCCCTTCGTGGGGTCTCCAGGAGGCGCTCAGGCCAGAACCCTCTAGGAGTGCACTTGTTTCGCCCTTTGCCGGTCTCCTTCTGGGAAGACAGGAGGGTTTCATCTGAACCACCTGTATCAGGAAGGGCCAAAGGGGCTGAGTTACGAGGAGACAGAGTTTGGATTCAGGCCATACCAGCTCATCCCATGGGCTACCTGTGTTTGGTTTGACTCATGACTTCTAAATTTCAAGTATCATCAGCATCCCAGTTTGGCTAAGATTATCGTCTAGAGAAAAGGCTACAGAAATAGGAAGTTAGAGTCCATGGGATGGTTGGTATAATTTGGCCCAAGAAGTGTCCAAAGCCACCATTCATTAAGATGGGGCCAGGGCATCAGTGCTACATGTGTGAAAGGAAAATGAGTAGGGTTGTAAACAACCAGGATGACATCACATACCACATGAAAATGTCATCATGAATCCTCTTGCCCTGTAGAATCAATATATGCTGATAAAAAAAACATTGTAAAACGCAGCAGGAGAAAAGAACCAAGCAGTTCTTCTAGTTTCCTGTCTGTTGCCGTGATAAAATATCCTGACCAAGTGTAGCTTAGGGGAGGAAGGGGTTTATTTCAGCTTTCAGCTCCAGGCTATAGTTTACTATAGAGGGAAAATCAAGGCTGGATTTAAAGCAGCTATTCACACATCCAAGTCAATAACAGAGAGGAAAAAAAAATGTGCTTGTGCTACCTGCTTGCTGTATCTAGCTGTCTCCTGTCCTGTATAGTTTAGGACTCCCTGCCTAAGGCATGGTGCCACCCACAATGGGCTGGGTCTGTCAACATCAGTTAGCAAGCAAGACAGTTCGCCACAGACATGCCCAGAGGCCAACCTGATCTGAGCAATCCACCTTTCAGGAGCTCTTCTCAGTGGATTCTAAGTCACGCGAGTTGACGTTTACGAATAACCGTCAGAGCAGTCAAAAGGATATGGAGTTGAGGTTTGTTTTAGCTTCTTACAGGCAGCATGACTTCTCTCATTACTTAGCTTGTACACGGTTATCGTCATCTGTTAGACGGAGGTGATGATGCCTCCATCATGAGTCTGAAAGTAGATAGTAGACGGATGAACACATCAAACAACTGGCACAGTTTCAACACAGTGGTTTGTTTCTATGTTAGCTGCTGTTACTGGCTGTTCTCGGGATTATCTAGCACTTGACTGTCTCAGATGCGGTCCTTGTGTGGACCAGTGGCCTCAGCATCCCCTGGTTAGTAACGTTCCAGTTCTCTGCCCCCACTCACTGGACCAGGGTAACCAGAATTTGCATTTTAGTACTGTCTCCTGATGACTCATGTACCCATTGAAGTCTGAGCAACACTGGCTTCTAACACACTGTTTTGGACACCCTGGCTTTGTCCCTTGAGGCCTTGGCTGAGTGGTTTGTGGATGAGTGAACACTGAGTCTTCAGCTGGGATTCCTCCATATGCCAGCATGCTGCCCAACAGTGGGTGCTGCCAGGCTGGTTGTTTAATGAGTTTTATGATACATTAAATCTTCCAGACCTCACGGCAATTTGACCAATAGAGAAATAACTTTTTTTAAGGTAGCCCAAAACAAGCCAACTCAAGCGAATAATGGGATTAGCATGGTGAAATCAGAGTTGGACCACGTGAGTGGCCCTCCATCTATCACGGCTGCTGTCCTCACGACTGATTATGGCACATTGTTTCATCAAATTAAACACCAAAGGGATGTTGTAAAGGCAGCATATGGTCCCCATTCAGAAGTAGTTAGCTTGGCACTGCTCAAGCAGCCTGTCAGGCTCCTCTGAAACCTTCTAAATCCACACGGGGAGGCCATTTACTTTTGCAAAACACTGTCTCATAAAAGTGGCTGCCTTTCTTTGTGGGCTTGCCATTGTTGGAAGTGGGGCCAGGATGTGGGATGTGAAGCCTAGGTGGAAGGGAGGGAGGGAAGAGAATCCCACGTTTCTCCTCCCAGTCGGGTACATCGGGTACATGGGTACATCGCACATCGGTCACAGTGGAGGATGTGCGCTCACTCCTCCTGGAAAGATGCTGGATGCTGAGAAGTCCCTGGTCCCTCCTCTCCAAGGAGCAAACGAGATTGAGGGTAGGTTTTAAAATGAAGACAAGAATAATTGCACGTGGTTAAAAGATCTGCTGAGAGGGACGGTATTTTCTCCAGCAATCGGGAGTGGAAGGAGGGAAGGCTTTGTGAAGGCATTGGAAGAAGGAACCATACAAAGTTTCCGGTGGTTCAGATGGAACCCTCGTGGTCTATGATGCACAGAAGCGCAGGTCTGGATGCCCAGAGAAAAGTCATTAGGCTGCATTGGGAGCACTGTTTGGTTGCTGTTTTGCATTGATGTGGCTTCCCTTCCCTCCAAGGAGCATGATGCTCACCAAGGTGTAATTAGCAAATAGCAATCCTCACAACGCCCCCACTCCCCGAGCTCCACTGGGATGGGGTCAGACAGTCATTAGCCACCTCCTCTCACCTTCTCAAAGTGTCCCCCAAATAAGATGGGTCCAGCAACCTCAGTGCAGGGAGTTGGAGATGTCACAGGGCACTTCGCGTTTTCTGGTTTATGGATAGTCCTTTGTGACTTCTGGTCACACGGTTGTCCCCAGCCCCAGTGGAAACACCAGATTCACAGCCTTCATCTATCACCACTCAAAGGCAAAAAGAATCAATAGAGCCAAGGACCTTTGAAGGGCAATCTCAAAGAAAAGGGCTGTATTACTATTGTTGTTGTTAGAAAGCAGGGCAGGATCTGTTTTTAAATGTTTTTCAAAATCAATTTTTAAAACGTGAAAGCCATGACAACTGATGTCTTACCGATTGTCCATTTTCTGCCCAATAGTAACCACTATTATTGGCATGTTGTGTGACTGGGAACTGACCTTTCCTGGTACCTGATCAGCCTCCCAGTGGGTACTGGGATCTTCTAGAAGTGCTGAGAACAATCTAAAATTCCCCTGACCCTTCATCCAGCCAGAACACCTGCCAACTAACACCTATTTTCTTCCAGTCTCTGGGAAACACCGATTTTACCTGGACTCATTTGCCTGCCTCTGCTAGGATCATACGGTATCACTCTATTTCATCCTTCATAAAGTGTACCTAGTGGAGTTCACGTACTTCCTATGAGTAAGCAAAGCACAATCAATAACTAGGTAGCCAGGACAAACAAACAAACGCCACACAAGTAGCATGGTATGGCCTCAGAAAGAAGTCCGAATTATTTTCCTTAACTAAATGAAATCTTTACAATTTTGAATTATCAGGAGTAAAATATTGATATAGTTGTCGTCTGCTGGAGAAACTGCGATGCATCAGTTGCTTCTCTGTTGCTGTCATAAAACACGTTGCCAAGGCAACTTATAGAAGGAAAGATTTACTTGGGCTTCTGATTCCAGGGGGACAAAAGTCCATTGTTGGGGGAAGGAAGGGCGGCAACAGCAGGCACAGCCCCAGGGACTGGATACTGAGAGTCCACATCTTGACGGGCAAGCACGAGGCAGAGAGAATGAACCGGAAGTGGTAGAGACTTTTGAATCTCAGAGCCCACACCAGTGACGTACTTCTTCCAGCAAGACTGTGCCACCAAAACCTCCCCAAACAGTGCCACAAACTGGGGACGGTCAAGTGTTCAAGTGCCTAAGACTATGGGGGGAACATTTCTCATCCAAACCACAACGGAATATAAGGGTGTATTTTAAGAAATACAATTTTAAAAACTCAGTTCACACCGAGTTAGAAATGCCGGCATGAAGAGATGTCATTGTAAAAGCAAGGGACTTTCACTGCCTGTTTGAAAAACGTGAGCTCCTTCATTACAAGTTTAGAATATTATGCGTCTCTATCACTTTTGCTTTTTAGCAACCTAGTGGCCAGGTTGCTTCTGGGGTAGAATCTCCTAGGTGGGTGCACATGTGAAGCTTTTGCTGAAAGGATGGCTGTGCTTAGCCAGTTTAAATGACCTCAACGTGTAACCCTGACATCCTGGCCACTTTGGGACCTACCGTAGCTGAGACTCGGCAAACAAGCAACCTGCTGGGGGAACACACCTGGGCTGAGCTATTTCTCGGTATCAATTTAGGCCCAAACACTGATGCAATTTGGCCCTCTTTAGAGCTGGGCTGCATCAGCCACTCTCCCCTGTTAATTAGCTGGAGCTGTAAGATGTTGCTAATAGCCACACAGCTTGTAAACATGTTGCACGGGCCCTGCCCCTGAAGATCCCCAGCTGGTAAGTGGTATCTCAGCTGGGGCTGGCAGCGCTTGGCTCTCCACCAGGGAGCAGCCACAGGCACAGTCTCCTCCGTGCACAATCAAAACATTGCACCCAGAGGGCACCTTCTTTGTCAGCCTTCCCAGTGGCTCTGTGGCCAGGATGAAGAAATGGCAAGACCACATGGCTGTGGCTTTATTCCCCCCTCCCCAACTCTGTGCTTGAAGTGGGTTTTTCTGCCTTATGTTCAGTCTTTGCATCTACTGATATATATTGGGGATGGTGGGTTAGCCAGGGTTCTTTAGAGAAACAGAGTCAGTAGCATGCTGTAACTACAAAGGGGGTTTTACTAGATTGGCTAACACAATTGAAGGCTGGGTAGTCCAGTGACGGTGTCAGCATCAAGAACCTTCTCGGTCTACGAAGCTAGAAGCCTTAGGGCAGGAGGAAAGCAGCCCCAATCCAGTGCTGAAGACTTGGGAGCCTCTGGAGAGTCACTGGTGTGAGTAACTGAGGAAGGCTGAGGAAGGAGTCACCCACGGCATTGGCAGTGGCAATAGACACCTTCTCTAAAGAGAAGAGGGCCAGTGAGACAGCTCCTCAGGTAAGAGCACTTACTACCAAGCTTAATGCCTTGAGTTTGATTCCTGGAACCCACATGGTAAAGGGGAGAACCAGCTGCCACAAGTTCCCTCCTTAGCATACACACACACACACACACACACACACACACACACACACAAATAAGTAAATGCATAAATAATGTAATTTTTTTAAAAATAGAGCTTGGGGCTGGAAAGATGACACAGTGGTTACGAGCCCCAGCTGCTTTCCCAAAGGACCCGAGTTCAATTCCCAGCATTTACATGGTGCTTCATGACCAACTGTAACTCCAGTTCCAGGGGGTCTGATGCCCCCTACTGGCTTCCAACTGCACCCAGGCACGAATGTGGTATACAGACAATAAAGAAGGCAAAGTGTTCACACGCATAAAATAAACCTAAAAAGCAAAAACACAAACAACAAAAACTAGTAGAGCTATACGTGCTAGCTAGCTTCCTCTCTAGTTTCGTTCCATCTGCGCCCCAGCCTGATGGACGGTGCCACCCACAGTCACGGCTAGGCTGCCCTACTGAGATGTTACACTGAGTGCCAAACATCTCCAGAAACTCCCACAGTCACACCCACAAGTGTACTTTGGGAATCTCCTATGCGTCTCTCACTCTAATCAAATTGACAACCAAGACTTTCCACCACAAAGGTGGGGTAGGCACTGGAGTCAGCGTGGGTACAGAGGCCTGGAGTCAGCATGGGTACAGAGGCCTGGGGTCAGCGTGGGTACAGAGGCCTGGAGTCAGCGTGGGTACAGAGGCTGGAGTCAGCGTGGGTACAGAGGCTGGAGTCAGCGCGGGTACAGAGGCCTGGAGTCAGCGTGGGTACAGAGGCTGGAGTCAGCGTGGATAGCTAGCTCAAACTGGTCCCAGTTTCAGTACCGAAAGTCCCATGGCCAAGGAAAGCCTGCAGCCCAGGACAAGACAAGATGGTTGGGTATCCTCCCTACCTGGAGATACAGATGGATACGGTTGAACAAGACCCTAGACCCTTATCCAACTCACTCACAAGCCAAAGCCAGAAAGGTCAAAGAGAAAGAACATCATAGAACTCTCCATCCCCTTACATGACAAACACAGGTACTGTCTGGTAAAGTGGGTAAAAATCACCAAAACTGCTATTTGCAAACCTGTTCTAAGACAAAGGACTGGCCCCAGAGTGAGACAGCACCACCACTCGATGGGGTCTTCCGGTTGGCTAGCTCCCACTGCCGTGTACTAGACCACACTGACGCATTCATCTGAATGACAGGACTTCATGGAGGATTAATACGCCCATCTAACAGGTGGGGAAAACCAGCTCACAGAGACGAAGGAAGTGGCCTAGGACACAGTAAGAAGTAAGACTCGAAGAGAGGTTCCTCTTCCTGAAAGTCCTTTACAGTGATACAACCCTGTCCACAAATCACAAATGCCTGCTGCTCCCAACCAGTGAGAGCAGCAGCTTGAAGAGTTTCCCTCCTTTGCGCAATGCTGCCATGGACAGCTGAGGGACGGGTGCCCGGCCGACCTGGGGTTAGACCAGAGACACGCAGGGGCTCTCTTTTCTAAGCTGCCTCTGTCTTGTTTCCACCAGAAATCCGAGTAGAAACTCATGGGGACAGAAATACTACTGTTCGGTGTTCTAAGCCCAGGACACAGGAGCCTAACCCGTCAAAGGTTTTCAGTATCTATTTGTCAGACGGAGGGAAAGGAAGGA
This sequence comes from Peromyscus nudipes, assembly GCA_902168325.1. Lineage (NCBI taxonomy): Eukaryota > Metazoa > Chordata > Mammalia > Rodentia > Cricetidae > Peromyscus > Peromyscus nudipes. The sequence continues at coordinate 11,046 of CABHPH010154598.1, read as the reverse complement.
AAGGAGGGGGAAGGGAGGAGCTCAAAACTCAACATGGAAATGTGAAGTAATTTATATATTTTTATTTTGTGGCTTTAAAAAAAAAATCCAAATCCATGTGGAGGATGGAGCAAAGAGGGCATAAAGCTGCGTCTGCCACAAAACTTTTATTTATTTATTTATTTATTTATTATGTACACAGAAGAGGGCGCCAGATCTCATTACAGATGGTTGTGAGCCACCATGTGGGTGCTGGGAATTGAACTCAGGACCTCTGGAAGAGCAGTCGGTGCTCTTAACCTCTGAGCCATCTCTCCAGCCCATGCCACAAAACTTTTAACCAGGAAAATAACTGAACAAGCTCCTAGGCAGGTCTATTGGTTTTGAAGTTTTGCAATCCAATGTTCTTAGTTATACTAACGGGGCGGCATGTTATGTAAAGGAACTCTTTTGGGGTGCCAGTGACAAAATTCTCAGAAAAGTAATAGTGACCACAAAATCACTTTTCAAAACAGCTTGAAGGCGGATGATTTCATGGTCAAATCCAGGTTCTTCCCCTCTTTTTGGATGTGTGGCTGATATGTATGTTGGGAGCTCAAAACAAAATGATTTTTAAAAGTAATTTATTAATAATTATTTTTGTTTCTTAAATTTTACAAAATACTTATTGTGAAATCAATATCAAATCACTCAAAAATCTTGATGCTGATCTTCAAAATAAATCTTAAGGTCACTTCAAACTCATCAATATTGTGTTAAATGAACAGCTTCTAGAAATGTATCTCTGGTCAGCTTACACCAAGAACATTATCTTTTAAAATGTTACCAAATACAGCCCCAGGCTTTACAACACATTTTACACAAAATGTGAACCACTATACACAGCAGACCACAACGCATTAGATCTAGTATCGGATCAGAAAGGAGGCTTAACCCATGGAATGTACGTATACACTTAGTGATCCGGGAAGTAACTCTCTGCTCAGATTGCTCTGCCCTCTGTATTGGGTGAGCTATTAAGACAATGATCACATGTCTTCTTTTTATGGTTTCAAGAGGCCTAATACCATGAAGAAATGATGAAGTTTGGCTCAATTTCAAGGCAAACAGTGCCTCAAGTAGCCATGAGGAAACGTGTCTAAGCCAGGTTAACAGTTGCAGGAAGCCAGATGAACTCTGCCTCTTTGGGCTAGTCTTTATATCTCTAGAATTATGGCTAATCCTCTTTACTTGAACAACTTCAAAGACTCTCCTTTGACACCCATGGCCCTACATAACAGACACACGCTTACTTCCTGCCAGCAGGTGACCAGAAGCGACAAAAAGGTGTGTGTCGGAGAGCTGCCTGGCTCCAAGTCCCCGCTGCAGTTGATCCAACGGAATCCATCCTGTCACAGCCCACTGCTCAGAGGTGGGGGAGGTCTAGCCTGTAGAGAGGGGAGAAAGAGAGAGAGAGAGAGAAAATGGGGTGGGAGGAGTCATTTAGCTAATCAGGCTGAGAAATGATCAACTTTATTGTGTTCATAGACAGGAAGCAGAGTGATCTTTGTATGACTAACTTCGTAATCGGGCATTTTATTTAGGTTCCTTAGTCTTCCTAACAGTTTTTCAACACATTTTTATGGATGTCAGAGGCTTATAATGATGTAATCTATAAATAATTGTCTGTCCATATCTGTAGTGGGTTTTATCTTGTCTAATTGCAATGGATAGTACTTACAGAACTATATCAAATATGAGTCTCCACAGTGACCAGTTACATCTTGACTATAGGAAAATTCTCCTAGCACTTCAACAGGAAGTACTGTAACAGATTTTTAACCACTGTGTTTATAAATGTCTATTCCTAATTAAAACTTTTAAGGTAAAATAAAGGGTTGTCAGATTTTGACAGTTAGCTATTTGAGCTTCCAAATATAAAATAATGGGATATTCTTAAGAGGGTAAGTTATGGTAACGGATTTCATAATATTAAACATCCTTGCATTCCTGAGGGGAAGCCCACCTCCCAAGGTTCCACACAAGGTTGACATCCCAAGTATCACTGAGATGGCACAACCGGAATTCGGGCTAAGCCGGTGGGCCTAGCCTCTAATCCCTGGTGCCCATCTTTCAGGGCCTTCGCTAGTCTATAGAGCCATGACCCTAGGAGGAAACCCTTATCATGTTTAGGTGCTTTTTTATTAGTGGTCTCAATGTGAGTAGACCCAGGTACAACTACTTTACCCTATGAAAACTCTAAGTCTAAAAGCCAAAGGGTGTTAGCCAGCTCACGGCGGTGTGGAATTATAAACCCATGACACTGAAGGGGACTGCTCAGTGGCCTTCATTCCCCTTCCCTTCCACTCCACAATACTAGAACTGCCTTATATTTTATAATAATTATAGCAGAGGTGAGATTTTGTTTCGTTCTTTGAATTTTCAATCAAATCTTTAAATATTATAATTTAATTATTGTTATGTGTATTAGTGTTTTGCCTATCATGTATGTTTTGCCATGTGCATGCTTGGTGAGACCAAAAGAAGGTGTTGGATCCCCTGGGACTGAAGTTAGAAACGGTTGTGAACCACCATGTGGGTGCTGGGAATTGAACCCAGGTCCTCTGCAAGAGCAGCCAGTGCTCTCGATAGCTGAGCCATCTCTCCAGCCCTGCCCCCAAGTCTGTCCCTGGCTTTGATGAGGAGTTATTTTGAAGGCTACATCTTCATTTCATCAAGTTCACATAGTTGGCCTTTGCCCTACTGCTGGTGAAGGTGAAAAGGACATATCACAGAGAGAGAGAGAGAGGGAGAAAGAGGAGAGGGGGAGAGAGAGAGAGAGGGAGAGAGAGAGAGAGGGGGGGAGAGAGAGAGAGAG
>CABHPH010154597.1:0-33946 GCA_902168325.1 Peromyscus nudipes | reverse complement strand
ACACACACACACACACACACACACACACACACACACACACACACACATTCTTTCCTGTAGACCACAGATGACTGGGTACCATTCCAGGGATTCTATTCCCTCAGAACACAGGGAAGGTCACAACCTTCATTATATTTCATACTCATTGTACTTTCTCTCCTTGCATGGCCATCTGAGCACCATTGAAATCTGTTCATCCATTTGGAAAGCCAGTCTAACACACTAACAATCACTTGATCAATTATTCATAAACACTCATATCATTGCGCAACAACAGGAGAAACTACCTCAGGACTACCCCCTAAGCACATTAACACTGAAAGACTGCAAGAACTTTATCACCCAGACTTCTTTTAAAAAGCAGAACATGTGCAATTAAAGGCCAGTATATGCATATATATATATATATATATATATATATATATATATACACTTGAAAGAGGTAAGATGTTACATAAAGTTGCTATAGATGGTTATGCCCCTGAAGGCACAATGTTTTTTGTTTGTTTGTTTGCTTTGCTTTGCTTTGCTTTGCTTTGCTTTGCTTTCTTTGACTAAGTTCACTAGCCTCTCCTGCCTGGGGAAATTTTTTCTTTTTTTTAAATATTTTTTTATTAAGAGATTTTCTATTCATTTTACATACCAACCACAGATTCCCCTGTCTTCCCTCCTCCCGCCCCCAAGCCTTATCCCCCAACCCACCCCCAATTCCCACCTCCTCCAAGGCAAGGTCTCCCATGGGGAGTCAGGAGAGCCTGGTACATTCAGTTGAGGCAGGTCCAAGCCCCTCCTCCCTGCATTAAGGCTGTGCAAAGTATCCCACCACAGGCACTAGGTTCCAAAAAGCCAACTCATGTACTAGGGACAGGTTCTGATCCCATTGCCTGGGGGCCCCCTATACAGTTCAAACCAAACAACTATCTTGACTACCCAGAAGGCCCAGTCCAGTATCGTGGGGGCTCATAAATCTTCCTCAAGACCCAGCTATACCACTCTTGGGCATATACCCCAGGAATGCTCAATCATACCACAAGGACACATGCTCAACTATGTTAATAACAGCATTATTTGTAATAGCAAGAACCCAGAAACAACCTAGATGCCCCTCAACTGAAGAACGGGTAAAGAAAATGAGGTACATATACACAGTGGAGTACTATTCAGCAGAGAAAAATAATGACATCATAAGTTTTGCAGGCAAATGGATGGAACTAGAAAATATCATCCTGAGTGAGGTAACCCAGACTCAGAAGGATAAACATGGTATGTACTCACTCATAAGTGGATACTAGATATAAAGCAAAGGATAACCGGACTGCAACCCACAACTCCAGGGAGGCTAGCTAGTAAGGAGGACCCTAAGAAGGACACATGGATTGCCCAGTGATGGAGAAATGGATGAGACTTATATGAGCAAACTGGGGGTGAGGGGAGGGTAATGGAGGACAAGGGACAGGGGATGAGAGATTAGCGGAGCGGGAGGTTCAAGCTGGAACAGGAACAGAGAGAGAGAACAAGGAAAGAGATACCATGATAAATGAAGACACCATGGGAATAGGGAGAAACAGAGTGCTGGCGGGGTTCCCATGAATCCACAGGGATGACTCCACCATATACTACTTGCAATAGTCGAGAGGGTGCCTGAGCTGACCTACTCTGGTGATTGGATGGCTGAATATGCTAACTGTCATGATAGAACCCTCATCCAGTGACTGATGGAAGCAGATGCAGAGATCCACAGCCAGGCCTAAGGCAGAGCTCCAGGAGTCCAGTCGATGAGGGAGAGGAGGGATTCTGTGAGCAAAGGATATCGAGGCCAGAACTGGGAAAAGTACAGAGACAACTATCCAAATTAGTGGAAAGGCATGAACAGTGGACCAATATTTTTCTTTTCTTAATAAACTATCTAAAATAGGGTGGCATTGAACTCAGAACTCAACCAAACATATTTTCCTTCACTGACCTTTGTCTTTTTTATGCACTGGCCAAAAGACTAGCATTCTTCACTTGCATTTGACACTTCCTCACCAATTGTCTCATCCCAACCCTAACTTAAAAGGCAGCCCCTCCCCCGACACACACACCTCCTACCCCTGGCTGCTGCCAGGATTTTCCTCCTGCCTATCCTGCTGCTGTCCCTCAAACCCAAATAAAATTGTTCCCAGGCTTACTTCGGAGTCAATTTTTCATTTATTTTAATTAACAAGACTAAACTCCATAAAAGTGAATCTGAACTCCTCATTAACAACTAATTTACTCCAATTAAAATGTATGCTACTTCACATAAATTTGTACTCTAGGTATAGCCAACAACCATTATATTAAATTTCAAATAACATCATATATTTTGTATTAAACTGTATGGTAAATATTATTTTTATATGTATACACAGTAGTTAACAGGATGTTAACTAATCCTGTCATGCTACCTCTTTTCACTGTGGTTTTGGTTAATATGCATTAATTGTACATATTAATGTGGATCCATATAACATTCCAACACTTATATATAACATGTGCTAATCAAATTGGTACAACCAACACTTCTAGGTCTTCTTTTTTACATCTTTATAAAATACACAGTAGGTTGATGTGGAGGATAGTTACCCTACTCCACAGCAGAACATAAGGTCATAAACTGTACCTGTTATTAGACCTGTCTTCTCTTCATTCTCCATTCCTTGCCTCTCTTAACACTCATCTGTAGCACGAATCTTAAAAGGTCTTATTAATAAAATCAAACCTGAATCCAGGGTGAATGCTGGAAGATCAGAGAAGCAGAAGAAGCCAGTCACCACCTCGCCAATTCCTCAGCTGATCCTGTTTCCTCAGACTGGGAGCCTCTGAGTCTTCATCCTAATGGATCTCAGCTTAACAGCTGCTCAAAAGCCTAAAAGCTTAACAGGCTCTAGTTCCTGGTCCTCATGCCTTTTATACCTTTTTGCTTCCTGCCATCACTTCCTGGGATAAAAGGCGTGTGTCACCATGCCTGGATGTTTCCAGTATGACATTGAATTCACAGAGATCCAGAGGGATCTCTGCCTTCAGAATGTTAGGATTAAAGGTGTATGTGCCACCGTTTTCTGGCCTTAATATCTAGTGGCTGTTCTGTTCTCTGAACCCAGATAAGTTTATTAGGGTGCACAATCTATTGGGGAACACAATATCACCACACTCATTGGATTTATAAATCACTATTTTATACCATCTAAGGATGGCATTTTTTCTCTTTCACTTTGACATGTGGCCATTGTCATGATAAAAGCAAAGAGCTCCATTTCTCCAGGAGAAAAATGAACCTCAATTAAAATTCACAGCAAGTATTTGACATTTTTTATGCAATTATCTATGAGAAAGACTGTTGTAGTCTGCTTCTTTTATAGTAAAGGAAGGCTCTTTAATTTGTTAGGATAGAGCAACCCATCATAAGATCTGAAGATCTCAAATTTGTTGGATTTATGATAGGCTTTGGTAAGCAAAGGTAAACTTTCTGTGCCATGGGTTGTAAGTGACCCTTCCACTCTCCATTCTTTCAAAAACAGTTGTTTTTTTTGTTGTTTGTTTGTTTGTTTGTTTGTTTGTATTTACCGCTCCTCACACACCCTGACGTGGGGACAACATATTAGCTAATTCCCACAGAGAAAGAGGAAAACGTGGCCTAAGTTTGCAGAATTAAAGTGCTGTGGCATAGAACAAGGGGCACTGGGGTAAATTTCAAAGTTACTCACTCTGCAGGACCTACTCTGTGCTAGAATCTGAATCCTGAACGTTCCTTAGAGACCCATTTGTTGTGGCTTTGTTCTTAAGGCTGCAGTGCTGATTAAAGGGAAGCCTTTAAGAGGTGGACCAATGGATCCTCAGCGCACTGAGTACCCAAAGAAGCCTAAGGTATCTTCCTTGTTTTCTCTTTTCCTTTCTGGATTGTGAGGCGTGTTGTCTGACCTCCAAATAATCTACAGTGAACAGCTTACTTGCCATGGGATAATGGATCACAGACCAGAATATCCAAAATGGTAAGTCAAAATAAAACATTTCTCTTTAGATGTCTATTAACCTAGGTACTTTTTGATACTAAAGAAATGTGTAACTCACATTCACTGTTCTTAGTGAGTGAGTAGAGGATTCTTCAATTCTGGTGAGTAGTACAAATTTATATGACTAGAGTAGCTGATACAAAAAGTCAGATAAGCCGGGCGTTGGTGGCGCACGCCTTTAATCCCAGCACTTGGGAGGCAGAGCTAGGCGGATCTCCGTGAGTTCGAGGTCAGCCTGGGCTACCAAGTGAGCTCCAGGAAAGGCGCAAAGCTACACAGAGAGACCCTGTCTCGAAAAACCAAATAAAAAAAAAAAAAAAAGTCAGATAATAAAGAATCATTCAGCATGCAAAAAGTCAGAACTCAAATCTCCTCATTTTACAAGTATTTTGCTATAAAAAAAAGTATCTAGGCCGGGCGGTGGTGGCGCATGCCTTTAATCCCAGCACTCGGGAGGCAGAGCCAGGCGGATCTCTGCGAGTTCGAGGCCAGCCTGGGCTACCAAGTGAGTTCCAGGAAAGGCGCAAAGCTACACAGAGAAACCCTGTCTCGAAAAAACCAAAAAAAAAAAAAAAAAGTATCTAGAAAGTTCTGTGAAGTTGACAATAATTACATTATGTAAGCCACTAGTTGATGTTATGAAATTTCAGGCATGATGGTGTACACCTGTCATCCCACTATTCAAGACATAGAGGCAGGAGGATTGTGAGTTTGAACTGAGCAAATGCAGAAGAACCTGAGTCAAACAATAACAAAGGGGTTTCTGTATGAATAATGTTCTTGTTAACAAAAACAACAAAAGCACAACAACAAAACCAAGCAGGAAATGAATTCAAGCATTCACCCACAGAAGAGACAAGTCTATTGTGTGAATGACATGCACAGCTAAATGCTCCAGAGAAATAAAAATGAGGAAGCTAGAACACTTATAAAAACATGAGTTAATCCAATATACATAATGTGCAAACGTAGCAAAACACAAGGAAGGCTACCAACTTAAATATGATTTCTGTAACATTCACAGGAACAGGACACAATCTAAACAGATACAAGCCGTAATGCTGGTGATTCTTTCAGGAGCCATCCTTACTGAACAGAATAAGTATCTGCTCTGTTTATTACACTTTGTGTTTGATTTTATTCCACAGCATTCTTTAAATATCTATTCAATTTGGAAATTACTTTAAAACAGCACATTTATAATTGCATCCATTTTTTTTCTGTATAAATGCATGAATTTCTTTTCTGTGGCTGGAAACAATATCATGACCAGAAGCAAGGTAAGGAAGAAAAGGTGCATTTTGGCCTATGTTTCTAGAGAGTTAGTATCCATAACGGCAAGGATGGTAGAGCATAAAGCTGGCTGATTTCCTAACCTGGACTTAGAGAAAGGCAACAGACACTCAAAGCTTCTTCCTGCTACCATTGACGTACTTTCTCCTTCAGGGCTCCCTCTCCTAAAGGGTCCATTACCTCCCTATGAAAAAGTACCACCTGGCGACCAAGTACTCAAACACCTGAGCTAACGAGGACAATTTTACTCAAACTATTACAATGTATTTAATGGTTCAAAATGTTAAAATTAGAAGTAATTTCTGTTATAAATATAACTTTAAATATGATGACTTAACCTTGTAAACATTTGTGAATTTTCTAAACATGTGACTGGGCTTGTCATTATTGTATGGTTTATTTTGAAATCTTACATTTCTTCTGCATCAGTTTCAGTATTAGTCTTGGTATTCTTTAACCTGAACTTTTATTTTCCTTAACAACGTAGTATCACATACTGGATGAAGCCATCTAGGTTGTAAATTTCCATGGAATGTTTAGAATTCTGATTCTTCATGTTATAATGCAAGATTTTTTTTCTATTTTATTTCTATTGGAGTGGATTTTCAAATCTCAAATTTTGGTTAGCATTTTAAGTTTCTGACTAGACTTTTAATGTCTTCAGTTTGTGTGATAGGAACCCGTCCTCACCTCTTGTGAGTAAATTTGGGGACTGTGCATTTTCTTCCCTGTCAGTCAGTCCTCACATTTGAAGGAGATTTGTTAAGTGTATTAATCTTTAGGAATTCAACCCTTCACTTTATACAAATTTCTTATTGTTCTTATATATCAGACACAATTTATGTCATTTCCCCCTTGTATAAAAATATATATTTGACTCAATTGTGCTAAAATATCGCTATTTTATTATTTTATGTTATGATATATTAAATTATACCTTTGAATATCCTTTTTAAAAATTATATAATGCAATATATACCAATGATCATTAGGTGAGAATTTTTTCTAATTTCCACTGTATTTTTTTTAAGGCAAGGTTTCTTTGTGTAGTTTTGGTGCCTGTCCTGGATCTCCCTCTGTAGACCAGGCTGGCCTGGACCTCACAGAGATCCTCCTGGCTCTGCTTCTTGAGTGCTTGGATTAAACATGTGCGCCACCACTGCTTGGCTCCACTGTAGTTTTTATTTTCACACGAAAGATATTTAATTGCAGGTTTGTTAATATTGAAATATGTAGGTATTTTTGACTATGTTCAATCTTTTCATTTCTATATTAGTACATTTGTGAACATAGGCCTGGTGTTGTATATGATTGAGAGACATGTAAACAGTTAACTCTATAAATATTTTTCAGTGGAAATATTAAAATTCTGTAAGTATTATGTTCAGTCTACTATACAGAGGCATTAGTTCAAATTTTTAAATCTGTTGTTCAATCTTCTATAAGCATTATTCAATGTTTGACAGTTGCTTATATCACTTGGTGTATATGAGGTTATAGTGCACTGCTCAATACTTCAAGTTTATTTTATATTTTGAAGTTGAATTATCAAGTAAAAGTAGTTTCAGAACATTTATATAGTCATGGTAATTTGACTTTTTTTTAATGACTGTTTTTTCTTCTACCTAATGCTTCTTTAAATTCAGTCTCATGTAGTAATAAATAATATTAATATAGTAATATAGTTATATCAACTTTCTATGTGTGTGTTCATGCATGAAGATGTGTGTGCCTCATGCATACATAGAGATTTAAAAAAATGCCAAGTGTCACATTCTACCATTCTCTACAGTGTTCCCATGAAACAGAGTCTCTCATTGAATCAGCAGTTAGGCTGTGGTGGCAACCAGAAAAGTCTATGACCCTCTGTTTGCTCCCAATCACAAGGCTCTGGTTGTAGGTACAAATAACCACACACAGATTTCAATGTGAGTGCAGGGGATTTGAATTTGAGTGTCATGGTTGTGCAGAAATCCCCATTACACACTGAGCCAACTGCCCAACTTCCCACAATACTTTTGTTCTGAATGTCTTTAAATAATACAGACATAGTCCAGGTGGTAAAACAATTTAAGTCAGTTCTTAACTTTTAAAATTTTTAGTGTTATTTGTACATAATTATTTTTCTTTATTTTCTGTATTTGAACCTTGAACATCTCATTGTTTTAAGACAGTTAGCATATATTTAATTATCTGTGTATTTAGCACCCTGTGATTTGCCTTTTCTCTTTACACACAGATGCCTTTTTTCTTTACATACTTAGAATTTTCTCCATAATGTGTCAACCTGTGGTGTGGTACATCATCTCTTTATATCACATTGGTCTTGAAAGATGCCTGTGCTGATTACAGTGAATTCACTGACAGTCATTACTCCATGGCATATTGTCCTTGTCATACTTCTGTCTTACAGCATTCACTGTGACAGGAAGAAATCATCCATCAAATGTTACCCCTTGAAGCTATACTTTTATTTCTGGCAGCTCATAACATCTGTGCTTTGTCTTTGGTGTTCTTTATTATCCCTCTGATGTAGATTCCATCTTTTATTCTGCTTGTGACTCTTGTGAATATTGGAGATTTATGAAACATCTCATGCTCTTTCCTTAGTTGCTAAGTTGTCTCAGAAGTTGCCTTCAGATACTTTCTTTGGTTATATTTTTCCATTTCCCAGAACTTCAATCAGTGAAAAGTACTGATAAAAGAAACTACTTCAGGCTCTTGGAGAAAATACAGCTTTCTTACTTATTAAACAATCCCCATTTGTAGTTGATTTAGTATTTAAAGAAAGCCATTAGAATCTGAGTGAATTAAGAGGCAAAAATCTTTAGCTTTATTACTTTTTTTTTTAGCTCATGTAGTACCTAGAGAAGGCATGAAGTAATTATTTATAACAATCTATAACTAAAGGTTAAAAGATTATTGATTAAATTTGCTTTGTGCTAATATTTCATGCCCTTTATATCTATGGGTCAGTTTCCTAATAAAGTTAAAATATTTTCCAAAATGCCAAAGTTATTTTAGTTTAATAGCACATGAAAAATGGTATTATGTTCAAAATGTATTATGTGTTGAATGTATAGCAAAGTAAGCAGATGTTTTTGTAGCATACATAAGACCTGCTCCAGTACCACAAACAAATTACCAATCCAAACAAATAATACCTGAGCAATAAGAATATTTAGAAAGGTTTTCATCAATGAAATGATAATGGGGACCAGTATCAAAATGGAGCAGCCATCTAAAGCTATACAGACATGTTATTGGCATAGAGACTGGAACACAGTGAAGCTTTTGTATTTTTAACATATATTCAATAATACATTCAATCATGGTCATAGTTTTTGAGATATTACCATCTAGAGACTCGGGAAGATTATAAGATACTTAAAGCTCATGCCCTTGTTTGTGGGTGAACAAAATAAGGTATGAGACAGTTGGCTCAGGTAAATGTCTCCCCTAGAGAACAACTTAACTCATCTAAATATTTCAAATAAACTGTAGAAACAAGGAAAGGCAAATAATCATTTAAGTCAGAAAACAGCAGGTATAAAACTGATGTGAATTTAACATTTAGAGATTATTTCCCTTGTGAATCCATATCAGTTAAATGTTATAATTTCTTACTTTTGAAAATTTGTTTTTGAGAAGATAATCAAATAGTTTTCTATTATTTACACTTCATCTGTAGAGGGAGCTATAATAGAAATGCATTCATTAACATACTTATTGATTATGTTGGTTGTTTTTTACATTTGTAATTATTTGAGATAGACTCTTAATTTTCTGTCAGAAGTGTAGTTATTAAAGTGTCATATACACAATAAAATGATGTTTTAATCAGTTTAGGCTGAATATGCAGTCAAAATATAGAGAACAGACTCTTCTCGAACTATAGAGATACATGACTCTCTGCCACACAAATGCTTGGTTTGAAGATGTGCCATCATGCCCAGATGGGCAATTAACCTTTTACTTATTAAAAAAATAAGGAAAAAAAATCAACATTGAGACTTATTTTGTATTTCTGTTTTCAAGCTAAAGGTAGTTCTCTTAGGGTTCTGCTGTGGGATGTTCTGTATGGCAAATGTGTTGCTAATAAAACACTGATTGGCCAGTGGCTAGGCAGGAAGTATAGGCGGGACTAACAGAGAGAATAAAAAGAGCAGGAAGGTGGAAGGAGACGCTGCCAGACACTGCCAGCCACCACCAGGACAAGCAGCATGTAAAGATGCCGGTAAGCCACGAGCCATGTGGCAAGGTACAGAATTATAGAAATGAATTAATTTAAGATATAAGAACAGTTAGCAAGGAGCCTGCCACGGCCATACAGTTTGAAAGCAATATAAGTCTCTGTGATTACTTGGTTGGGTCTGAGCGACTGTGGGACTGGCAGGTGAAAGAGATCTATCCTGACCGTGGGCCTGGCAGGAAGACTCTAGCTACAGGGTTCTACTGTGATAAAACAACATGACCAAGAGCAACATGGTGAGGCAAAGATTTATTTAAGCTTATAATTGTCTGATCACACTCCATAACTGAGGAAAGTTAGGGCAGGACCTCAAGGCGGGAACGTAGATGCAGGAACTAATGCAGTGTCGAGGAACATACTGGCTGGCTCCTCAAGGCTTGCTTCATCTGCTTTCTTCTACATGCCAGAACCTCTGCTCATGCATAACATTGACCACAGAGAGCTGAGCACTCCCACATCAATCATTAATCAAGGAAATGGCTCACAGGCTTGGTTTCCTCTGATCTCATGAATGCAATTTCTTACCCAGAGTTTTCTCTTTATAGATGAAGCCAGCTTGTGTCAAGTTGACAAAAAATCTACATAGCATAATATCAAATGCTATTAGTTATACAGATATTGTTTTATAAGGTAAAGATGGAATCATGTGGAAAAGTAAATAAAGAAATGCTCTGTGGCTCTTTTCCATTTATCTAATTTTCATGTGTACTTTCTGAGGTCATCTTTAAGTATTTTCTGAAGACTAGCTCTGGAGGAGGGAGTAGTAACTATGAATATGGGAGATCAACTGTACTTAGAATTTAAATGAATTTAAAACACAGTAGTTTCTATAGGATTATGAATTTATATAATTCATTATAAAAAAAAAGTTTTAAACTTAAAACAGGAAGTGGGAATTTTCTTACATTTATTTGAATTATTAAACAAACCAAAAGAGAGAAATGCAAATCAAAACAACTCTGAGATACCATGTTACATCTGTCAGAATGGCTAAGATCAAAAACACTGAGGACAGCTTGTGTTGGAGAGGATGTGGAGCTAGGGGAACTCTCCTCCACTGCTGGTGGGAGTGCAAACTTGTACAGCCACTTAGGAAATCAGTATGGCGGTTTCTCTGAAAATTGGGAATCAATCTCCCTCAAGACCCAGCTACACCACTCTTGGGCATATACTTAAGGAATGTTCAATCATACCATAAGGATACATGCTCAACTATGTTTGTAACAGCATTATTTGTAATAGCCAGAACCTGGAAACAACCTAGATGCCACTCAACTGAAGAATGGGTAAAGAAAGTGTGGTACATATAGACAATGGAATACTACTCAGCAGAGAAAAACAATGACACCTTGAGGTTTGCAGGCAAATGGATGGAACTAGAAAATATCATCCTGAGTGAGGTAACCCAGACTCAGAAGGATAAACATGGTATGTACTCACTCATAAGTGGATACTAGATGTAAACCCACAACTCCAGGGAGGCTAGCTAGTAAGGAGGACCCTAGGAAGGACACATGGATTGCCCAGTGATGGAGAAATGGATGAGATCTACGTTAGCAAACTTGGGGTGAGAGGGGTGGGTAATGGAAGGCAAGGGACAGAGGATGAAAGCTTGGGGGAGTGGGGGTTTTGAGCTGGAATGGGAACAGAGTAAGAGAGCAAGGAAAGAGATACCATGATAAATGAAGATGCCATGGGAATAGGGAGAAGCAGAGTGCTAGAGAGGTTCCCAGGAATCCACAAGGATGACTCCACCATAGAATACTGGCAATAATCAAGAGGGTGCCAGAGCTGGCCTACTCTGGTGATTGAGTGGCTGAATACCCTAAGTGTCATCATAGAACCTTCATCAAGTGACTGATGGAAGCAGATGCAGAGATCCATGGCCAGGTTCCAGGTCAAGCTCCAGGAGTCCAGTCGATGAGGGAGAGGAGGGATTCCATGAGCAAGTGACATCAAGGCCATGATTGAAAAAATTACAGAGAGAACTAGCCAAACTAGTGGAAACACATGAACTGAGGACCAATAGCTGAAGAACCCCCATGGTACTGGACTAGGCCCTCTGGATAAGCAAGACAGTTGGTTAGCTTGAACTGTTTGGGAGCCCACAGGTAGTAGGATCGAAACCTGTTCCCAGTGTATGAGCCGGCTTTTTGGAGCCTAGTGTCTATGGTGAGACACTTTGCGAAGCCTTGGTGCAGGGAGGAGGGGCTTGTACCTGCCTCAACTGAATGTACCAGGCTCTGCTGTATCCCCATGGAAGACCTTGACTTGGAAGAGGAAGGAATGGGGATTGGTTTGGGGGAGGGACATTGGGGGTAGGAGGAGGTAGGTCAGGGGAAAATGTGATTATTATGTAAAAAAATAGAAAATCTCTTAGTAAAAAAAGGAAAACAAGAAAAACAAAAACAAAAGTAATAAAGTAACTCCTAATGATATTTTACTATATTCATAGATAAGTGCCTTGTTCAACCATTATCAGAGTAGCTTCCTCCTGTGGCACATAGGAACAAATATAGAGACCCAAGCCAGACATTACATGAAGAATGAGATCTTGGAACACTCAGTCCAAAAAGGGATGTCTCCATCAAATCCTTAGAGCTCAAGGAGCCCTCCCTAAAAGAGGAAGCAAAAAGAATGTTGGAGTCAGTGGTGCTGGAGGACACCAAGAGAACAAGGTCCTCTAAATCAACATGAGAGCAGCTCACATGAACTCAGAGGCTGAGGCAGCTTGCACAGGGCCTGCACATGTCTGACCAGATCCACTGTATATATTATGGCTTCCAGTTTAGTGTGTTTATAAGAATCCTGGGTGTGCAAAAGAGTGCATCTGATTCTTACGTTTTCTTGGTCTCTGTTTCTTGTGGAGGCCCAGAAAGGTTTCCTAGTGAGATATGAGCTTCCTTTACTGAGCAGGGATGAATTTAGAGAATTACTTGACCATGTGTATGGTTCCTAGGTGATTGGAAGGGTCTACACTTGGCTGAGCTAGGGGGAGATCTTTTGCTCCACCCCTTGTCATTCCTATAAAAGCCCTTTAGAAGAGACAGAAGGGGCAATGGATATTGATTCAGGCCCTCCTGAGGCTATCCTAGGTTTTTGTCTGTTTTTCTCCTGTCTATCCTTCTATCTAAGTATTTCTCACTTCTCCTTTCTCAAAAATACCTTGGGGAAAAATGTGGGAGCTGGTCTCCCACAGATGGTGCCAGGAACAGGGACCAGGGACTTGGTAAAGGGAAGGTAGAGGGCCCTGCAGGAAGTTTAGGCATGTCCGATTGCACTGTAAAATTAATGTGGGGGTATTCTATTTGGGAGAGTAAAAGTGAAGTAGTTGAAAGATGCCCAAGTGAGAAATGAGTCTGCAATGAATCTCTCTCTCTCTAGGTTTCTTTCTTTTTCTCTCCCTTAATTTCTATCTATAAAAATTAGGGAAAAATATAAGGTGAATGTAGGAATATAGTGTAGAAAAATAGGATAAAAAGGAAAATATATAAGGTAAAATATAGGGATATAGTGTAAGGAAAAACTTAGGATAAGATAAGCAACAAGACAGAGGAACTATTGGACTATGAACCCAAATTCCTGAGAAGAAAAATTGGAGTCATGAAAAAATACTATTCGAAAAACGGGCAGAAAAATATTCTTGTGAAAACTTTTGGCCTGCGGACAGCTTAAATCTGAGTCATGAACAGCAAAGGAAAGAATTTTCCCTGAGACAAATGCAGATGAAATAGAACTCTTCACTCCACTGACATTGTTACTGTATGAACACATCATACTATCAGAATTAGTTTCCTCCTGGCCATGAAGTCAAATTTCAGGAACAGAAGTCTTGGGAACTTAGTAATTTTTCTCTCAAAAACTGAAAAAAAAGCTTTATTTGGAAATACTTAGTAATCTCTCTAAAAACCTGGAAGCTTTTCAGGTCTTTCCTGTTCAGAATTTTTTCTGTAAGGGCAAAATGTTAACTCATTTGGAAATAAAAATCTATCAGCATGGGAAAATCACCTTCAATTGCTCTAAAAAAAAAATCTCTTGGAACAGGACAAATCCATTCTACTAGTCCTATCTCCCTTTCAAGCCAATATTAGAAAAACCCTAGCCAGAATTCCCTGAAGTTAGAGCCTAGTGAGAGATACCTGGGAAAGCACAGGCAGTGAGCTGAGCAGGAACAACATCCCCCTAGTGTGGAATGGGAGCTGAGGAGAAGCTGCTGGTGTAAAAGCATCAGTGGAGGCTTTGAAATGCACCCTGCAATGAGCAAGGAAAGGTCTAAGTTCTAGCAGCAATGACAGCACGAGAAAAGCTGAGACTAAATTTGGCCATACAAACAAGGCCTGCAGGAACATTAAAAGTTGCCTTCTTGACAGCAAGCACCAAGTTCACAGGTGGGGATATGCAGTACCTATGGCCACAATAAATATAAATAAATAAATAAATAAATAAATAAATAAATAAATAAATAAATAAACCCTTTCTTTTTCTTCACAATCAGGAAAAATTTTTTTCTTGAAAAAGCTCTTTTTTTTTCAAGTATTCTCATTCCTTCTCACTGACCTAGTGAGGCAGGGGAGTGAAGCACCTAATGGTTTTCACTTCTGGCAACAAACACCTGTCTGAGTGCATTCAGACAGGCATGATCCACTCTGGGAACAGTGTCAGATGAAAATTCTGATTAGAGAGGTATACCTGTCAAATGAAAATGCAGATGTCTTGATACAATCTTAGAGCAGACAAAATCCTCCCATGATAAACACAAAAACTTGAGTTTGGTTTCAACATGAATATCTACCATGTGAATGTAAGTTTTTTCCTGGAGCCAGAAAGGCAGCATGGCAAATGTAGTTCGTTCATAACAGAAGGACAATATACAGAAATGCAGCTTGGGAAATGTAGTCTGCAACATAGTTTGTAACAATGTGATGATATAGAGAACGGCAGTTTGGAAAATGAAGTCCATAATAGAGATGCCAGTACTACACTGCCCCAAAATTCTTTTTTTTTCCAGCTCAAAATGCATTTTTTTTCTCTCCAAATCATGTTAGAAAGCATAGCCTTACCCACTGAGAACTAGAAACAGGTGAATAGCTTGCCTGTCAGGAGGCAACTAAAATTCTAATACCTTTTGTCAACAAGCCACTTTGAAATGTTCATGATAACCTTAAAAAAGCAACTTTAAAAAATTAAGAGGAGACAATTTTACCCTTATTTGAGCTTAGAGCTACTGGTACATTAGGCTCTGACTTCAAACTCTCAAGAAAACTTTCAGAATAATATTAAAGCTGACTATAAACTCTGAACTTTAGAAATGATTTGCCCATTTTCTATCTTGTTAAAAGAAAATGTAATAGTTTAGTTAAGAAATCTCTCTTCTAGATGTTTAATAATAGTTTCCTTTTCAATAAAGGTTTGTAAAATAGTTCTATAGAGTTTCCGTTTGAATGTAAGTTTGGCAAATAGTTATTTTAAAAAATCTTTTCTAGATATGTGCTAAAGTTTGTAAAATAGTTCTATATAAATTCCATTTGAATAAAAGTTTGTAAAATAGTCTTATAGAGTTTGCTTTTGTAAAAAGTATAAACGTTGAATGTAAGTTTGTAAAAGCTGAATGTAAGTTTATGAAAAGTAAATGTTGAATGTAAGTTTGTAAAAAGTAGATATGTATAGTGATGTTCATACTAGAATTGTCTTTATTACTCCATAAATATCTGTTTAGACAAATTAGGTAACATTAATTTTTAAAGCAATATGTCTTAAATTCAGATATATTTGAACATTTTTATGATAGCCCAAAATATAATTTTATGATCTCAGTGGCCCCTGGAAAACTTAAGTGAAGGTGACATAATTAGGGGAGCTTTTCTGTCTTCCTCCTAAAAGTTTCCACTCCTGTTTCTGTTTAGAAAGGGGTAGGCCTCCCACAAAGGGATAGGCCTCCCACAATCAAGCTAGTTTGTACAGAAATTCTACTGCTGATTAAATAGCTAAAAGTGTCTCTATAATTAGCATGGGTTTCTGTTTACTTTAGTGGATATTGTGAAGTGTTTCAAAATGAACGTTTTCTCCTGGGAATCAAAATACTCTCTTGAAAGTTTTATTGAACATCTATTAGGAGAGAGTGCTAATCCAGGAAAAGAGCTTATTGCAGCTAAGACTGCTTTAGTCACCTTAGACCCATTCCAAAAAGGATATTCCATCTTTATTATCCTCTACTTTTTTACTGGGAGGGGTGGCAGCAATGGAGATCACAGTGGATTATTTGCAAGCTCAGTAGGGACCTGAGTCAGAGCTGAGTTAGGCTCTGTACCCCTTCCTGCCAGAGGCTGGTAATCAAAGATGGGCAACTTTCTTCTCAGTACTTTCCAACGTAAGGCAGAGTATGCTTGATGGAAAATATATCTCCATGATGGATAAGGAAGATAATCAAGAAGGATGACCTAAGACAGGCACAGTCCATCTGAGGAGCCTAGGGGACCTTTTATTATATTTAGAAGGGGGAATTGTGGAGGACCACAAAGGTTTCCCAGTGAGATCTGAGCTTGCTTTATTTATCAGGGCTGCATTTAAAGGACTGCTTGACCATATGCTTGGTTTCTAAGTGATTGGTAAAGTCTACTCTTTGCTGAGATAGGGGGAGGTCTTTTGCTCCACTTATTGGCATTCATATATGTAGCCCTTTAGAAGAGACAGGAAGGACTGGTGGATATTGATCCAGGTCCTCCTGAGGCTATCCTGTGATTCTATCTGTTTCTTTCCCCTCTATTCTTCTATCTAAATTTTTCTCAATTCACCCTCCTCAAGAACACCCTGATTGGGGACGAGGAGTGGGAGCTGGCCTCCCACAGTTTCTTCTGTTTGTCTTGTCTGACTTTGATGTGACAGTTTTTGTTTTATCTTATGTTTTACCTTGTTATAGTTTTAGAAAATGAATGAATGCAAACCTAGCAACCCAAGTAAAGGTTAACAACTAAACAGTCCTTTGACCCTACTATGAAGAGGGAAAATCAGATTTCTCCAAAGGAATGACACTGGGTACGTCAAAACCATTACAGGGCAGATCTCACGTTCAGAAGTAATTAACCAACAAATAATAGACTTCTCACTTGAGCATGTGTGTGTGTGTGTGTGTGTGTGTGTGTGTGTGTGTGTTTATTTGTCTATAGTGTGGTGAAGATTTTCTTGGAGGGGATGTAATTTTTTTCTAGGTTGTGGGTGTTTGGTTTGTTTCTTGAGATAGACCTTAAAGGTTTCATTCATAGGGAGGAGGAGAGAATCTGGATGGACTGGGGAAGGAGAAGAATATGAGCAAATATATTTAAATTTAAAAAATCGTTTTAAATAAGGAAAATAAAATATAAAGAAAATATATTTTAATATTAACTAATGATTTTGTGTCTATAAAGTGAATCCTCACATTATATATAATAGTACAGAAATTAAAATATTATTCATAACATCGCAATGACGCAACTCACCTGATCTTACTTATTTACACAAGAAAAAAACTTGAGTATCCTTTTATCAGCATTCCCACAGTGAATTTATCAATACTAGGAATATTCCCATAATGAATTTTTCCCCAATACTGTAAATAACAAATCTTTTCAATATTTGGCATTGTTTTCTTTTTACAGAGCTGGAATTGTATTCAAATTGCTATATCTATACAGCAATTAGGTTCATGAATGGGTGAAATATTCTTCTATATGAATATTTTTAAATATATTTAAAATTTTGTAATAAGTTTTCCATTTATGCAGCATTGTGTTGATGCATACTTTAATTATCTCAGCTTTTTTGTATATATAATTTAAAAATTAGCCTTTTCAGATTAATGGTTGTTATTTTGTTTTTAAAAATAATTCCACTTCTAATTGTTTATTAAAATATTTAATCAAAAGCACCAAGGTTATGACTCAGATTAAAGAATGTGTTGACCTGCATTATGGCTTTGGTGTAAAGCTCTGGTCAAGAAGTGGTACAATTTGAAAAGGGAAGGAATAAAAGTAGTAGTTGCTCCCAAAAAAAAAACAGATTTTGCATATATAATTGTCTCTGCTTTCAGTTTAACTCAAGAATTCTGCCCAAGTGTTCTGCTATCCTTTTGTCATTCAATAATTTTAAATTATTTATGTGACAGTGTCATCGTGGTTTAGAATAAGTTCAAATACCTACTCTGTCATTAATATAAATTCCTTCTGTCTTCTACTTATTTATGTAAGAAAAAAAATTTCTCTGAAAATTGAAACTGAGCCCAGCAGTGGTGGTGCACTCCTTTAATTTTAGAACTAAGGAGACAGAGGCAGGGGGATCTCTGTGAGTTTAGTGCCAGTCTGGTTTACAGGATGAGTTCTATGACAGTCAAAGCTACAGAGAGAGATTCTGTCTCTAAAAATAAAGCAAAAAACAAACAAACCAAAAAGAAGATCAAACTATCAAACAGAACACAGCAACTAAGTGGATAATTCACTTTACTCATTCTAGAAGGATGTATGTTCATCCAGAATTTACATCCAGTAACAACTCATTAGGTATTCACAGTAAATACATGATATCGTTTATGTTTAAATATTACTTTCAGAAGGTGCAATCCTTGAATAAAGCATAGCTAGATGTAATTGTTTCTAACAAAATATCCTGGAATTAAAGACTTACTGGTTATTGGAAAGAACATGTAATTACATTTTACAAATGACTTGTATTTTATTTTAGGAAAGAACATGTAATTACATTTTATGTATAATCCGTATTTTATTTTATAATGTTTTTATATTTAGAGTACAATTCACACATGAACACATATTGTTTTTAAATATTATAATTAATACATTTTAAATATTGTAATATGTTGGTATGCTAACATATAAGGGTCTTGTATTATGGCTTATTAGAAGGTCAATATCCTAGTATAGGTGAAACCTTACAATCATAAACAAAATGTGAATGATAGCTGGGTAGGAAATAAAAATGTAAAAATATGTAGAAGAGATATATCTGCTGATAAAGGCATATGTTGCCCAGACTGAGTCCTCTGAATTTAACACAGACACACTCACAGACACAGACACAGACACACACACAAAAAAAAAATACATAAAATTTCATTCGTAAATAAATAAAAACGCAAACAGGGTGAATATTAGACATAAATGCTCAATTTGTCAGTTTCAGTGTGAATTTAGATCATTATGGAATTAAGATTCATTGAGCTTATAATTTTATTGTAAAATATCACTGTAATATGTCAGAATTTAAATTACTGAAACTGCAAATTTGATAAAAGAACTGACATAAATTTTCAACAAAGGAAGGATATTGATTTAAAATTCATTTTAGTAACATTTCAATAAAGTTGACAAGGCAAAATTTTTCTCCTTTTTTCCTGTTGATTAACTTTCAGGTTGTATATTAAGCAAAAGTCAATATTTCTAGTCTCCCTATTCTGTTAAAAATGTGTTAGTATTGTATTAATCTTGTACTTAACTGAAAGTATTGGAGGTATGTTTTATTAAATATTAAAAAAAATAAATTTTCCCAGCACAGTCACAGTTTCCCCTTGCTTCCTCCTCTCTCCCTTCCCCTAACTTACTCCCCCATCTACTCCTCCTTTGTCTTCAGAATAGAACAGTCTTCCCATGTATATCAGCCAGCCATGGAATATCAGGCTGGCATTTTTTATTGTTGTTTCTTCTCAAAGTTTTATAACTAGTATACAATTATTCATTTTGTACTTCACTGTGTTACTGTGATTTTCTCTTTTAAGTGTTATTATTATGTACTTTGCATAATATATATAGAGAGAGTATTTGCGTGTATCCCCTCCTTGTTATCCCTACAAAACTTCCTGTGTCCTCCCCACTTTCTTTCTAATCATGACCTCTTTTTCTGAAGTTAATCTCACTACACACCAACATGTACTCATTATATATATATGAAATTATATATATATTTACCACACATAAAATATATTATATAAAATAGACAATATATTCTATATGTAATACATATATATATATTCTTCTGAGTCCATTTTATGTTCCTCATATGTATATTAGTTTAGAGCTCACCACTTGGTATTTGAAAAGCAATCAGGGACTTCATCCATGGTATTAATTGATTCTCCCTGTTAACAGTCATTAATTACTTATTGCTCTTGACCTATAGTTGGACCCATGCAATTTTCCCCATACATATTAAGTAAACCAGTGCTGTCATTATTCAGGTCTTGCTTAGGTTGTCATATTGTTTTCTACTCTTTTTCTTTATTGTGTTGAGGTCAAACATGGCCAGTAAGTTATTTTGTCATGCAAGTATGATTTATCATATGAATTATTATATTTTTTATTATTGCATTTAAGAAGTATTTTTCCTTTCATTTCATTAGAGATTTAGAATACTTAGTATCTCCAGTTTATTTGCTAGGAAATAAAAAGCTATCATAGTTCAAAAAGGTGTTTACATTTGAATCTGTCTAATATCTAGTTTCATGCAGCCAATAATATATTTTCCATTATAAAAATTTACTTTGTTTCTCATTATTCTACACTGGCTAGAGATTCTATATTAAAATAAAATGATTTGGGTTTTGTTCTTCTTACTGTTAATACAAGTCCTTTTATGTTTTTATCATATATTTTTCTTGGAGATTATTGTTTCCTTATAAGAGAATGCATATATATATATATATATCAACTCCTTTCAAATTGGGTTCCCATCATAATTAACGTTATGTTTTATTTGGAAGTTTTACTTGGATATAAATTTTGAGCTATCAATCCAGATTCCAAGTTAATACACAAACATACACACAAACATTTTCCATGATTTTTTTAATTGTTCAGAAACATTTCCTACAGAATTCAACATACATCAGAGAAAGGCAATACATTTGTTCTTTCATTGTGAATATAGTCATACTTGTTTTTTTTAATTAAATACAAACTTCTATTGAAATAATTATGAGAATGAACTCGTTTTTCCTAATCCTTTATGTTTTAAATTGTAGTGATACAATTTAAAAATCAACCACATCTTGTTTGTGTCTTTGCTGCATGAAGAATTATTCTATCATCTTGTTTTTAAATTTTAGGAATACAAATTCAACAAAACAATGAGGCAAGCCAATTTTATTTTTCACCATTATATTCACCAAAAGTTTAATTACTTAATAATTATTTTCTCCAAGGCTTTAAATAACTTAGATTTGGAAATAAATGTAAGTAGATATGGTTCGCGCAGACAAATTTCTTTTTCAATTCTCTTTTATCAGACATTTTATGAATATTTTCAAAGTGCTCTTGTGTAGGTTTGTAAAATTTTTATTTTTGCCAACTCATTTAACTCATCATTTCTTTTTGCTTCACATGTAATACCTACCTGTAGTTGCTGGTAACTTTCCTTTTGTTTTCATAGTGAAAGATACTGAAGATGTAATATCTTTCTTCACAGTTTTGTTAACTAACTGAAAATTAGAAAGCATTCCATTATGTTTTTCTTTTGTTTGTTTCCACATTTATTTGCCAATTCATCATATAACTCATAATAGTAATGGGGCATACTTTGTGATTAGTTGAAAAAAACTGACAAAATAATGAATCTCTTCATCAGGCAATGAACTTCAGGTGCTTGTGTAATAAACATTACTGGCCACACATCTATAGAGAAAAAAGTAGACTTGTTGGTGATCATAATCCTCATGTGTGATTCTCTCATAACAATATTGTAGGCAACTAATTGTGTGGCCCCTCTGTAATAAGCATTGCTGGACACGCACACATATGGAGGAAAAACACTTGTTAATGATCATATTTGCTTCTTGCATGTGATTCTCTCATGGCAGTACTGTAGGATGGGTATATGAATCCATATTTTGCAAGTGAAGATCAAGATAAGGTGTTAAAAACAGCTTTTAATGGTATAACATCCAAAATATACACAAGTTGAATGTTAAAACTGAAGCAAATTAAAAAATTCAGCAACTTCTGAATAATAACTAGATTTTTAAAATGTAGTCAGGGGTCAGAAGCAAGTTAAAGTAGTGTGCATAGACCATAATGAAATCAAAAATGTTTCTGAAATCATGCATGTTTGTACTAAAAGCATGATTAATGGTGATCATGAGACCAATTGAAAACATAATCATAGATTAGGTGAGGTAGTGTGCTGATTTATCATCATAATTCAATTTAGCCTTTAAAAATTTAGAGTTCAAGATACAAAGTGTTATCTTCTAATTCAAAGCCATATCATACAAACAGAGACATAGGGCAGCAAAATGATACTCCTAGGAGACAAACTTGACTTGGTACCCAAGTAGCCTTGTCAGCATTGGCAAGTAGAGGCACATTATTTCAGAGTATATGTAAATCCTGGCTGAGATTCTTGAATCCTCCAGTTTTAGATTATTTGCTCAGAGCCATCCTGTTACATGAAAGTGAAAAAAAAAGCCATAGCTCATTCAAAATAATGTATTGACAGAAAATCCGGTTTATGTGTTTATATTAGCAAGTAGCTGAAATGTCAACCTTTGAAAATCTTTGTGCTTTAAGGAGAAAAAAAATGCATGCATCAAAACACATGTGGATATGCAGCACCCTCAGTTGTTTATTAGGAAACATCTGATGAAGCTAAACACAGCTGCACAGCTTCTACCAATTACATATGACTTTGCTCCTCAAAAACAGTAAATAGCTCCTCACACTAGCAGCCTACTGATGATAACACCATCCCTTGAGGAAACAGTGTTGTTCATGCATAGCATTTTTAAATGAAAAGCCACTCTCAAGTTCACGTACAAGCTAAAATACAGGGATAGAAATATGGCTACCAGAATATTTTAATATCTAAGAAGTGTTTTAAATGTTATTACAAAGAGGAAATCTGTATTGGGGTAAGTAAGACATGAGCTGCGTGAGCTGTGACCAAATGGCTAGAAGGACACAGAATGATTTGTATGGCATTGCAGCTGCCAGAATAGAGTTGAGTATTCTTATCCCATTTAAAACTGATATTGATAAAGGCTTTTAAAATCGCTTTTCATTTGGATAAAATTATTTACCACCAGCCACCTGGAAATACCAAAAGAATTAAACATTTTGATTGAAATAATTATTCCTCAGTACACAAACATTACTTGTGTCTCCTCTCCTTAACCTGAATCACAGTTATCAGCATGTTAACACACAGCATTATAAAGCAAACGAAAATAACATAAAATAACCAGAGCAAACAACAGCACTTGTAGGAATGAAAATTTCCTTAACATTTCTCATGTTTACCTGTACATCAGTTTTATTTATTATCTTTATGTATGTTCTCTATTTAGTTAAATGATTATGCTGTAAGGTTAAAATAACTTATTAGAAAATCATCAGTGTCTCGGTTATCTGTATAATATTCTCAGAAAGCATAGGCTGGAGAGGTGGTTCAGCAGTTAGAGCACACGTTACTGTTCTTCCTATCACCCCACTGGGCAGCTCACAGCTAACTGCCTGTGAGTCCACCTCCAAGGAATCTAATGCCCTCCTCTGGCCTAGTTGGGCATCCACACATATGTGACATACATATATATGCACACATATCGACATAAATAAAAATAAACTCTATTGGATTAATATATGTTAAATTTGAATCCAAAAATGAAAAAAAAGGAGCATGAGGGTGTGGCAGAACAAACAGTTTAAAAAACTAATGCATGAAATTCTCCAAATTTTATAAAATTTTACATATGTAGATTTAAAAAGCTTAGCATATCAAAGTAAATTATATATTCATTCTATTAAAATTGTTTAAACCCAAAGATGAATAGTGTTGTAGCATATACGAGTATTGATTAAGAATTTAACTAAATCAAAACTTAATTTTTTAAAAATTGTTGATAATTTGGTACAAATATGTAAGAAAATCTTTATGATTGATAACATTCTTTTTGAACACGTGAAGAGCAGTAACTCATAAAGATTTATAAATTAGACAATTTAAGACTCCTGGTCAACAAGAGATGCAATCAATGAACAGAAACAACAGAGGTGAGAAAAAAGGTTTGCAGAACAAATACTTGAAAACCATGGTATTTATTGTATTTTCATAATGCACTAAATATAAAGGCTCATGAAAAGGTTCAGAACAGAAGCAGATCTTCTCATTATCAATAGTAGAGAATCCAAATTAAACTCATATGGAATGATGCTATATAACCCAAAATTGTCAATGTGAAAGAGAGAGGTGGAGATTAGAGACAGCACAAAACATTTCTAAGCTAATGATATTGGAGAAATTAGTCTCTTAGAAAACTAAGTATACACCTATTTCAAAGTCCAACTGTTCCTTTCATTTATATTTACACAGGAAAATGAAGATGTTTTAAAATCTTGTACAACAATATATGTGGAAAGATAATTCCCAATATTTCCTTAATTGTATGTGTTTGCTTTTTAAGAAAGTAGATTACAGTACTAAAAAATGTGATAAAATACTACTACAAAAAGACATTTGGTTAAATTGCACATATTAGTAGTGGAATGGGTATTGGTATATGAAAGAAGTGTCTTCGTGTTACTAATAATATTTTCCAAAGTAAGTAATGTGTGATTTCCCATATATAAAATTCTAGCATTCTTAAAGCAATTCCATAGTCAGAGAATAGCATGGTTGGTTCACTGTCATAGGTGAAAAGTGAAGAGGAAGGCACTTGAGGGGATTTATGAATAATATTAAAGTTCTAAATCTGGATAGAGTTTGTAGTTACATAAATGTGTGAGTTTTTCTAGACTCAGTCTGTACATCTAGCATGTATTTCAACAGATACACATTATGCTTTAAAAGGAAACTACTAATAATATCTTTAAGAGCAATAGAAATTCCATGGTATTTAAGAATGTGTGTGTGGGGGGGTGGTAAAATATTTATGGATTGTAAAAAATGAATATTTATGTTTTGAAAGGGAAATAATATATGCAATTTGTCAGGGACAACTTACAGAAGAGAATCCAGGCTCTGAAGCATCAGGAAGGGAAACAGAAAACCCTACCAAAGGTAGACCAGGAAATTATGTTATAAGAGTTCTACCTGCAGAAAAAGTTCATAGCACTTACAAACTTCAAAAAAAGTTGGGGGCTTTTTTGAAAGGATTATTAATCTGATAGATGTATCAACAGTAGTAAGAGATTCCATTCTTCTGCTTTTTTTTGACTGGGAAAGCAGGGGCCAGTAATACTATTGAGAAGGAAACTATTGTTTAATATAGAATCACCAGGACAGGATAACCAGGGATGTAGCTAGAGTTTTCCTGCTTGGCCCACAGTCAGGGCAAATCTCTGCCACCCGCCAGTCCCACAGCCGCTCAGACCCAACCAAGTAAACACAGAGACTTATATTGCTTACAAACTGTATGGCCGTGTCAGGCTTCTTGCTAACTGTCCTTATATCTTAAATTAATCCATTTCTATAAATCTATACCTTGCCACATGGCTTGTGGCTTACCGGCATCTTCATATGCTGTTTGTCATGGCGGCGGCTGGCAGTGTCTCTGGCTCAGCCTTCCACTTCCCAGAATTCTCTCCTCCTTGTCCTGCCTATACTTCTTCCTGCCTGACCACTGGCCAATCAGTGCTTTATTAACATGTTTGACATACAGACCATCCCACAGCACAGGGACTTGAGTAACAAACACACAAATTGTAAAACACACACAAATTGAAGCTAGATTTAATTTTAATGAATTATTTTTATACTTCCTCAGAATAATAGAAGTGTCCTAGTACGTTCAGTTTAGAGTCACTGATAACGTATTAGTGGAATTTATTCATTTTTAATAACATTCCTATATGTATGCTTTGATATTACTATGTTAAAATTTGTTTTCTTCTTATTTACTAATATTATGGATTGACCCCCTAAACATAGCCTACTTGATAAGCAGCTTATCAAATCAAACTGAAAGAATTATCCACACCAAAAAAATGCAAAAATAAAAATAAAAAAATACGTGAAACTTTTAAAAAATTGGGAACACATGTCTCCTCCAAAAGACTATAACTCTTCAACAATGACTGAATTTAAGAATATGGAAATAATTAAAATAAAGGATTAAATTTAAAATGAAAGCATTAGTCAAAATCATCAAAGATGTCAAACAGGACATATTCTTATAAATTTAACACAAACTCTGGAGGAGAACAGTAGCAATGTGAGGAATAGTAAGTTAGTGATATGGATGAGAAAAGAACATAATATGCTTGCTTGAAAACAATAAGAACACAGATGAAAGATCAAGCAATGTAATTGCAATTTTGAAAACAATAGAAATTTTAAACTGAGAAAACAAACATAACAGAAGCAAGCCCAATAGACTTAATCAGACAGAGGGAAAATGATCAGGAGTAGAAGAAAAAGTCAGGAAAATACTGCTGTGAAATATTAATAAAGTGAAAAACAATACAGCTACACTATCCAGATTTTCTAGAACAAGATGAAGAGTCTAAATCCTTAATAATTCACAGGTTAGAGGAAGGAGAGGAGATACAGACTTGAGAAAAATAATCTATTCAGAGAAGCAAAGCAGAAAATGCTCCAAATCTAGAGAAAAAAATAAACATTCAAATGAAAGTGAAATTTAAAATCATAGTAGATATGATCAGAGGAAAATGTCTCTAAAACATAGCTTGTTAACATGCCAAAACTGAAAACCCAAGAAATAATATTAATCACCATATGAGAAATCCAAATTCATCATAATACCATGAACTCTAACTTCAATAACCCTAAAATCCAAAAAATCCTGGAATGATGTATTTTAAGCCTTAGGAATAAATAATTACCATATATGTGTGTGTATGTGTGTGTGTGTGTAATTTTAAGATATATATCTTAAAAATGTTTAAATTGTGTGTGTGTGTGCATGTGTGTATGTGTCTACATGAGTCTATTACTTACAGAGTCCAGAAAATGTCATCAATAACCTTAAGTCCCATCTGAGATATAAGATATTTGAAGACTAGCACAAAGAAGAGCATTTCATTTTAATCAAGCCAGCATTGTAGATGATATTTTAAAAATTACTAAAAAACAGAGAAAAAAGAAAAATCTCAATCATGAGCGCACAGGAAAAAATAAATTTCAGAATCTGGAAGTCTAAAGTGTGGAAGGCTAGCAAGCAATAGGAAGCCAGATACAAACTCTATCATAGGTATTATGATATATGATAAGGAAGAACTCAAACTAAAGCTATCCAGAAGAGATAAAGAAGATCACTGAATCTGATCAATTAGGGAAAATTTCATGAATAAGACATGAATAGTAGGTGATTTAAATGAATATTTTCCAAGACATGATGAGGTGTAGTCTATCGCAACCGGTACTACAAAGCCAGTATTGCACTGATAACAAAATTGTATTAGGACAAAACAAAGAAAATGCTGAAAACCAATCTCCCCAATGAAGATACTTCAAAAATCCTCTTCGGAGTTTAATGTACTGAGGAAAGTTTATTCCATTCCCGTTTTCTTCCTTGATTTTTCTTTAATGAGAAAGTGACAGTGACCCTTTTTTGCATCTATTGATAGACTCGTGTGATTTTATTCTTATTTCTGTTTATATGTTGTACTATATTTATCAGTTTTCACAGGTTAAACCAAATTTCAATCCCCAGGACTAACCATCTTAATCACAATAACAATCTTCTTAATATATGCTTGAATAAAATTTGCAAGAGTTTTTTTTTGAGCATTTTTTAATATTTATGATAACTCTGCAGTGTTTAATATATTAAGCTAGTGGAAAAATGGAAATTGAACCTTCATTGGTGCTGTATTCCACTCAAGTAAGAATGATTGTAATCAAGAACACTAATATCTTAGAAGGAAAGTACTGGGAGATTTGATCAAAACATATGTGCATGTATGAAATTCTCCAACAATAAATAATGTATAAAATAAAAGTCCAACAACAAATCCTGGTACAATCATGAGAATACTTATGCATTTTTGTGGGAATTTAAATTTGTTTTCTCACTGTGGATGTCAGTGTAGAGGTTTCTCCAAATAACAAAAGTTGAACACCATATGATCCAGCTACATAATCCTGGGTGAACACCAAAATGTCTCTAAGTGAACATACCAGAGAGAAACTTATATATTCATGTTTGTTGCTACATTGTTCACAGTTCTTAAGTAATCAAAACTAGTCTAGATGTCCATCAACAGATGGATGAATAAAAGATAATGCAGAATACATTGAAACTAAATTTTACTCAGCTACAAAGGAAAATATAATTGTGGCTTTTTTTTCAGGAAAGTGAGTATAACTGGATACACTTATGTAAAATATGTCACATTCTTCTTGAAGACAAATGTCACATTTTATCTGTTTTCCTTTATGTAAGAACTACTTTATACCTATTCCCATTACTATACTAATATATCAATAAGACTAGGTTATAAAAATAAAAACTGGATCATGAGATCAAAGAGATCTTAAGGAAGTTAGGAGAAAAATACATGATAGATGAGTATATAAGTAGATGGGTAGATAGATGAAAAATAGATAGATGATGATGATAGATCAATGATAGATAGATGAATAGATAAATAGATAGGTTAAAAATAGATAGATGATAGATGATAGATAGATAGATAGATAGATAGATAGATAGATAATGGAATACATGAAACATATTATCAGAAGGGGGCTATTTAGGGAGGATGAAAGAAAGAGATAGGGTACAGGTGGCAAATGTATAAGAAATGAATTATAATTCATATTCCATATATATACATATAAATGTATATATATATGGAAGTACAGTAATGAAAGCCACAATGTCATTATGTATGCTAACTTAAAACAACAGGAAATGTACCAAAATGTACCTAAGTGGTAGGTTTTTCACATTTGGTAATCACATGATGTATGATAACATACTATGACATGGATTATTGGGGATTTTGTTCATTGCTGAACAGAATCACAATTTTGTATAGCATTGAAAGGATGAAAACTGTATCATGCACATATTTGCTCAATACTAATAAAAGTCCCTATCTCCGTCTTTATGCTACAAGGGAATATATTTATATTATAATCTTTATGTATAAAAACAACATTAAAACCTCTTGTGAAACTGTATGAAATAACACATTAGTATTAACAAATGCATATTAGATGTTGGGATTTGAATAAATAGCATGACTTTGTAGATCATTAGGTTTTTCTTTTGTCCTTTTTTTACTTCTTTTTCTTTCTTTATTTTTTGGTGATAATTTTATCTATAAAGCTCACTGGATTTCTTAGTGTTTGCTGTTTTTAAGGGGAAAATGGAAAATAAAGATGAAACATCCATATTTGTAGTATCATCTAGATGGACTGCCTTCCCAAGTTAGTCACCTGCTGTGTAACAGTTTCCTCTGAGATTGAAACATTCCATCCTGTAGGGAAGTTCTTTAAGCAGAAAGGTAAACTGCTCAAAATAGTTTTAGGAAGTCCCTGAAACTGACCATTTCACTAGCCTCCTCCCTGACAGTGTAAGCAATAAAAATTGAGAATTCCTCTGAAACAAAGCAGAACCAAGCTGGAAAAAAGATTCTGGGACAAGACCAGCTGTCTAGAAGAAGCAGAAACCAGCAGAGCTTCCTACATGCTGTTTAATCCAACAGAGTCACTTGGATAAGATACTCTCATTGAAGCAGCAAGCAAGCACAGGGTCTACACGTGTCTGAACCATATAATCAGCATATATGTTATAACTTTCAGTTTAATATTCTTATGGAACTCCTGAACATGTGAACAAGTGGGTCTCTGGTTTTTCTGTCTTCTCTTGGCACTCTTTTTCTTCTGTTAGTTTGCCATGTCCAACTTAGATGTGATTTTTTTTAATTTATCTTAATATACTTTATTTTGTTATGACTTAGAAGCCTGTTCTTTTCTGCATAAGGGTGGAGTGCGATATAAACTGGTGATGAAAGGAAAACTGTGGTCAGGATATGTACGAGTGAAGAATCTATTTTCAATAAAAGGAAGAAAAGGAAGAAAGGAAGGAAGGAGGGAGGGAAGGAAGAAAGGAAGAAAATAAAAGAAAAATAAATAAAAATAGAGAAAGAAAGAAAGAAAGAAAGAAAGAAAGAAAGAAACAGAAAAGGAAGAAAGAAAGGAAGGAAGGAAGGAAGGAAGGAAGGAAGGAAGGAAGGAAGGAAGGAAGGAAGGAAGAATATTCTCCAACCTGTTGAGCTGCTTGCAGGCTGTTCCATGTGCTCCCTGTTTCCCAGCTTTTGAGAACTGTCATCCATGCTGGGGTGGGATGGGTGATGCAGCTCTTTTTAGTCATTTCTTCTATAAGTAAACCACCACCCACATTTCTGTAAGTAACCTATCAAACTCACTGGTTCACCAAGTTGGAATTTAGTGATCATGGGTTCAAGATGAGTAGACAAGTATGTTGCAACTCTCTAGGAAATGTTTTGGTCACACAACATCACCACCAATCCACAATCTTGAATTATCTCAAAATCTCCTCAATGGAAAGTGTTTAGATTAAAAGTAGGGTCTATATTCTAAAACAGTGGCAATATTAGAATATATTTTTTTTGTGATATGTACTTGAAAGGATTCCAGCTTATGAATTATGTGGACTGGTTTTAAACCCCAGCTCAGGCTCTTCCTTACTGTATACACTAATCTACTATCATTAAGATGAGAGACAATGCATACTAGCATTGGAAAAATGTCACAATTCTAGTAATGGATAGCTTTATTTCTTTTTCAATATAGAATATTTGCTACAGAATCAATTTCATATAGTCCACCTAGAATTCCCCCCTACTCGAGGGATGGAATTCCTTATTGGAATATTTTCAAGTGTGTTTGCAAATACTCAACAAAAGAAAAAAAAAAACAGAAAGAGCCCTACTCCATTCTTCCTCCAATTTATAGAGCAAAAACAACCTGAAAGTAAGATGTCTGGAGACTTAGACAGGCAGGGGTTAAAGACCACTGCCTCATTCAGTCCAGGATAGCTTTTAGCTAGAGAGCCCTATGCCCATTACCTCCAGGTGCTGGGATCACTGGTGTTTATCACATTTATCCTGGCTCACACCTGGGTCAAACATGCCTTTCTAACCTGGTAACTGGTTCCCAGGCAGTCGTTGAGACAGACTTCTGTCTTCCTGGACCCGATCCAAAGTTTGCTAGGCTCTAGTCTAATAGACTTGCACTGGAGAACTCTGGGTCGCACTCCATCAAGAATAACCTCAGGGAATTTCTGGGTCGGCGCCTTAAAGACTTACTGGGTTGAAGCACCAGAGACCTCTACAGAAAGTTGTTTGATAGTAGCCTCATGGACCTCCACGGGAACCTATTGGGTGGCAGCCTCAAAGACTTCCATTGGAACTAGCTGGGGTTTTAAGGAACAAAATTTTAAAACAGGTTAATCTGCTATTATCTACACATTTAAAAAACTTGGAACAAGGCAGCTGGGAAGATAGTTTGTTCGGTAATCTGCAGTCGCATAAGCGTGGGGACCTTGGTTCAGAGCCCAGCACCCACCTCAAATGTCAGGCATGTGGCTGTGATAGTCTTACTGGGAAGATGGGGGTAGGAGGAACCCTGAGGCCTGCTGGGCAGCCAACCCAGCCACTCAGCAAGCTACAGTTTCAGTGAGAACATTTGTTTCATAAACTAAGGCAAATATCAATTAAAAAAAAAAGACCTGAGCTGAATTTCTAGACTATACATCCACATGCATGCATATGTATACATGTATACACACTGGAACACACACTGTTGTAGGTCTGAGTTTGTTCAGACATTCACCAGTCTCACTTAAGTTTTGGTTTTAGTTCATTAAAGGCTTTATTAAGTGCTGGAGCAGGATACCCATGGCATCAGGACTGCAACCTAGAGCGCTCCCAAGATGCAGCAGCTTGTCACATCAGTCTAGACCTTACAAAGCAAAAACTCACAAGATTATATGTATTTTGTCTACCTGTAGGCAGGGTTTAATTTTAACATATATGTCTTACAGTTGTCTTAATTATTGAACAGAGTAAGTTTGATTACAAAAGCAAAAATAGCAGTTAGTCTTATGATCTATTATCTTGCTTGAGCAGCAAAGTTTACAAAACAAGTTAATTTAAGAAGTGTCTTTAACATCTTGGGTAAAAGGGGAAGTGGGCTACAAGGGTAAAGTGTGTACAAGCAATATTACATATTACAGGTTTTTTGTTTTTTGTTTTTGTTTTTGTTTTTGTTTTTGTCTCTCAAGCATAGTAAGTCTAAATGCAATGTTAACCATTACAACACAAAATGCACACAGCAGGGGAGGGAAGGAGGGAAGGAGGGAGAGAAGGGAATTGTAATGTCTTTCCACCTGGAAGACTACTTTTCATCACATTCCTAAGACAGGTTATCTATACATCTAGATTTTGAGGGAATTTCTTCTTATACTCAGTTATTTGAAAGCCAGATTGGATAATTTTGAATAAATGCTATTACTTTCCTTCTCTGAATCCACTCTACTCAATGGCAGTCTTTCTACATATCGAATTGCTTTCTGTTCCAAATGCTGAACTAGATCAGATAAATGAAGTGTCCTAAAGAGGATGACCATGGCATGGACAGGGACAAACATGTCAATTGAGAAGCATCTGTGGGTGACAGTGTATTCAGACAGAAAATTACATTTAGTTTTTACTGTGTTATGGAATTCTGAACACTATGGGTAAATTAAAGAATAAATTTAATTACAAAACAAATTCCTGAGTCCATCAAAATCATGTGAAATATATCATTCTAAATATTCCATTATTAATTTGGAAAATGATTCAGCAAGAGGGAGAGCTTTCTGTGTAAGCCAGAGACAGCGTTCAAATCCCCAGAACTCACATAAATCAGATGTTTCACAATCACACAGATAATGCCCTCACTGAGTGTGGGAATGTGGAGATAAGAGAGAATCTCTGAGGCTTGGTGGCCACCAACGTTGCTTCAGATTCAATGATACCTTCTTTCGTGGGGGAATGTGGCAGAGAGCAATAGAGTAAACAAACAGCTTTCTTCTGTTCTCACAATACACATGCAGTCATGCATACAATACATGCATCACATATGTACAGCATGCATGCACAAAAGGGAGAAAATGAAATCTTTTCTGCCACCACAAATGTTAATTAAAAGAAACGTGAAATTTTTAGTTGCAGAGTACCCATTTGGATACCATAACAGCTACAATAAACTTTAATAAGCTATGTGGCACCATGATCTGAGAATGTGTGGGAAATCTGATTAGCTTAGCAGTAATACTTCACAAATGAAGGATGAAACCACAGAGGGACTGGCATAAAATTTGCAATAATACAGGGTTTCAATTTAGAGATTATATTGGAAAACAGTGAAATTTATAACAAGTTCATACTGTTTTCATCTTTAATAAGGCTAGGAGTATTTTAGTAATTGACAGATGACTGATAAAATATAAACATGTTTATGTAGTTCGTATTTTTTCATGTAAAGCATGAAAGCAAAAATCTTTTGAGTATTTTTCTTATATGCATAAAGAGGAAAATAAAATTCATATTAAAATTTATAGCTTTCTTTTATTGTTATATATAGCTGTTATATTTATTTAAAAAAGAAAAGTAAAAGAAGGGAAGTTCAGAACTTTTAACTTATGTAACTTCTAACTTCTTTTTTAACTTATGTATGCTTGCATATACTTACACGTTTTTCCTTTTTGGGGAAACATTATGTCAAATCTAGGATAGACACATATTGTACCACTCCAATAAACAACTTAATTAAAAATGCAAAAACATGGAAACAGTGCAAAGTCTACTGTTTACCATGGGAAAGAATGAAATGTGAAGTATTTTCTGTTCTGTTTATCTGCTGTAGCAAACTGATGGCTGTGGTGGAAAGTAGTCACAATGGGGAAAAATTACTATGCATGCCTGATTCAGGGGAGATGTGAAAAATCTCCAACAATTGCCTAGATGTTTCTTTGAACCTAAAACTATATGGGAAAAAACAAAGTGTCTCTCAGATTGTATTTATATAGTCATATGTATCTGGGCATACACATTACAAACCTACATATATACATTCATATATACATTTACTAGATAATGATAATAAAATAGACTATCCACTTGAGAGTATAGGTGCATGGGAGGGAGTTAAGAGAGGATAGCTGATTGCTGGAGAAAAGAAAGAAGGAAAGGGAGAAGGGAAAGTGATGCAATTCTCTTTCAGTTAAAAGCAAATTTAAATACTTTAAAATTATGTAAATATCTATAATTCTATAATAGTAAGAAGTGTATATGTATGTTATATGAATTTGCTCCTAAATATGACTTCTATACTTATTTGGTAACCACATGAT